>JAMPIV010023080.1:0-84787 GCA_024509875.1 Oreohelix idahoensis
GTATTGGATACGGATGAGGGTGTTTGGTGTGGGGATATATATTGATAAAGATGTGTGATAACGATTTTCTATCCAAGGTTAATGTATTTAGACAAGTAAATAAAACTGGAAGCTAGAATAAGCTTCTTCTCCATCCAAGACTTTCAGCACTGGATGATATTCCATAAATCACACGATTCTCTATAATCTTTGAAATATCACATTATTAACGAAATACTAACTATTGATTCTGGGTTTACGACGAATTCGTTCTATCGATCGTACACGGACAGTATGGCCGCATTAAAATCGACCGCTTGCGCCAATGTTACCGAGTATGTGTTTTTCAGTACTAATAATATTCATTGACATCATTAATACTGAGCCAGAAGCTAAAGCACGCATTCCAGTAGTAACACTCTACTAGGTTACAAGATTCTCAATGCTTGGCCTGGGCTACGAATAAACTATAACTGTTTGTGTCAGGTTGCACCATAATATGCCCTTCCCCATATAGAACTCCAAATATTTCAAGTATAAGTTCTTTATGGCGCATTAGACTGCACTATTGAAACCTCTTGGAGGCTTGCGGAGGAGCGGCCTTAGGGGTTATTGATTTCAGACTGTTTTTTCACACTTCTAGACATACCGCTGAAATAAAAATAAGATATTAGCCTAAG
The DNA here is from genome assembly GCA_024509875.1 of Oreohelix idahoensis. Lineage (NCBI taxonomy): Eukaryota > Metazoa > Mollusca > Gastropoda > Stylommatophora > Oreohelicidae > Oreohelix > Oreohelix idahoensis. The sequence goes on from JAMPIV010023080.1 coordinate 660, forward strand.
CCTGGCTTATTGCCGCGGCTCATCGTCCAATGCTGCTTAGGGTATGCTTGCTGGTTATTTCACCTAGCGCGCATTATACTTGCAGACGTCCTTATCTTGTATTGCAGTGTTGTGCACTTCCGGGCGTAGGGATGGATTTCTAAGGGTTTACATTGTAAGCTTTTTCTCGTATATATGCATCGACAAATTGCTAAACAGCTGTAATTGGGAGATCTCTGATTTCTACACTCTAGAGTGTCAGACTCTCGAATGACCTCGAGTCCTGGAGTCTTATAACGGTCAATTTCAGTTACGGGCAAGTTTAAGTATAGTTTCTGACGCATACTTCTGTTAGACCAACCACAAATGAGACGATAAGTATCTCACCTCCTCTCTATCGTTTGGGGTCTCGCGGACTTCTGTATCAGTGCTCTAAAATTCCTTCTAAAGTACATGGGACATGTTTCCCTAGTTAAATGGTGTGGTACATAAAGTTAATAGTATTTAAATTAATAAATTATTTTGTTTGTTAGGAGTTTGTTTGAAGAAATGGGTTTTATGATTATGAGTGATTAGAGCTATGGTTCCCAAATGGTGTCGTGTCGAGACAAAGATTATTCAGCCTTAAAATATTCGTTTACAGATTTATTCAGAAGGAGCAATATTTTATCTCATACATTCTAGAGATAACTCCTAGCCATTCTTCATTCCAATCGGCAATCTATGTAATAACTTAGGTCCCTAGTTCCTCACCCCAAACACCCCCACCAAAAAAAAAAAGTTGGGGTTTTTTTTTTTTTTAAAACAAAAAGTTATTTATTAATTACGATAGATAATAATTTAAGGTATATTAATATGTTTTTTTTGGGCGGGTGTGTGTAATTTATTAGTTTGTGAAATTTGTTAATAATCCTTCTGTAATTCTTCTCTCCTGTAATCTATACAAGCCTATTTCTCCAAACTTCCTTAAAATACCACCTCCCAACTAATCAGATTCACTGTGGCCCAACCATTCCTTCCTCCGATAGATAGTCTATCCCTCCTTCAAAGCTTTTTTTTCTTAGCAAACGGAATCGAATTGCTGTCTCACAGGGGGTAATGGATATTCAAATGATGAAAGTGGTTCCTTTTTCATCTCCATGGCGATGGACAAGGTCAACAAGTGTGTCTCTTCCTGATGTTCTCTTTCCAAATATTTCTTCAGGAGATTCACATGATAGATTTTTTCTTTCCCCTTCTTATCTATCTTATAATTTGTTCTAGACACCTTCTCTAGAACTGTATATGGACCCTGCCATCCAATTTGTAACTTATTCTGACTCCCGGGCAAAAGAAGCAGTACTTTCTCTCCCCACAGCCAAATTTCTGTCTTTCGCCTTCCTGTTATAATAGGCAGCATGTTTCTTCCTGGCTTGTTTCAAATTTTCATTGGCAAGTTTCCAGCCAGTTTTTTTCAACCGAGTGGTCAGCTCATTCACATATTGGTATGAAGATGTAATGTTTTCCTCTGCCTTTTCATCAGTCCACGTTCTTAACAAAGCTACATATGGACCTTTAATTGTGTGGACCTATTTGTCCATGCACCGGTATGGTCTCTTCCACTTGAAGCTTTATAGTGATGATTTTTCCTCCCAGAATTATCATTCACAAAACGACCGCTACCAATTTTTCTTTTGGGGCTTTCTCCCCTCTTAAAATTCTTGATGAGAGATTCCTCTCTACATCCTCTTCCTCCAGTTTGTTTAAGTCCGATTGAGGGATTTTCGGCTTATCCTGGGGTAAGACATCTTTTTGCACTCTCCGCATAGTGGCCATTGTAAAACAGTTAAGTGAAGCTTGTCCGTGAAAAGGGGCTTCCCATTCCATTTGGTCCACTTTATCAAATCTATATTTCTTTTTATTGTCAGGCCTGATTTTGCCCCATGGCGTGTCCAGGTCCTGATCCATGTTCCCACTTGTGGGTGTTCCCTCATGTGCTATGCTACACCTTTCTACAAAATTTTCAATGTCCCATCTTGCTTTGGGCCAATAATAATTGTGAGCCACCTTTTGAATGATGGTACCTATCTTCTCATGGTCCCCATCTGGTTTCACATGTAGGCTCCTTATTAATTCTGTCCTGTATCTTTTTGGAAGAACCAGCTGTCCGTGACCATTGGATCTAGCTCCAGTCTTCCTATACATCAACTTGTTTTTCATGTAAAAATCTCCCTTGCCTGGAGTTGTATGACAAGTTGACAATTTTCTGAAACAAGGCTTGAGTGTTTTATCCCCAGCCTGTGCCTTCCTCATCTCTTCTGGAGTGGTATCTAACATAATATCCTCCTCCTGTCTTGAGGTCGACCTGACCTGAAGGGTTGCCATATACACAGGTTTCCTTCTGCAACGGTCAGTGTCATGATTGTCCATCTGACAATTTTTACACCACCTTTTTCCTTGGTTGAAAGATTTTCTTTCATCATATTTCCTTTCATCGAATTGTGGGAATTTATTTTTATTGTCATACCGTGGCCTATCAAATTGGTGCTTACCTTTATTTTGATCCCTAGGATCAAATTTATTAAAGTTCTGTGGTGCCCTAAAGTTATCCACCTGTTTCTTTTTATTACCTGTTACCTCTGCTTGAGCTGCTTGATACCTTTCAGCAACATTTAGCAACTCACCCAGCCTCTCTGCACCTTGTTCCATGAGAAACTTTCTCAGGTCTGGAGCCATGGACTCTCTTAGTTGCTCTATAAGGACCATTTCCTTAAGATCTTGGGTTTTCCCCAGAGAAGTCCATTTCTCCAAGTATGTCTCTATGCGTGCAGAGAACTGGTGATAGGTTTCACCTGACAGTAGTTTAGCATTCCTAAATTTTTTCCTGTAAAACTCTGCATTCTTTTCATACCTTAACAAAAGAGCCTGCTTTAGCATGTCATAATTTTCCTGATCACCTCTGCTCATTTTTGCAAAAACTTCATAAGCTGCCCCACGAAGTCCCTGAGATAACTTTAAGCTCCACCTTTCTCTCTCTAACCCATACGTGGTAGCTAATAGTTCTCGTACCTATTTATATAGCTCTCAATATCATCGTCTTTCTCAACAAAATGATCTAAATGAAAGTTCATAGCTGAGGTTGAGGCTCCCTGAGTAACCGTAGCATCAGAGGCAAAGGGACTGGCACCATTTTCAGGAGCATGGCCTTGAAACTCAAACTCCCTTAGTCGTAACTCATGTTCCCTTTGTAATCTCTTCTCCTCCTTTCCTGCTCCCTTCTCTGCAGTCTACCTTCCCTCTTCTGCAGCTAATTTCTTCTCTTCTCTTTCTGCAGCTAATTTCTTCTCTTCTCTTTCTGCAGCTAATTTCTTCTCTTCTCTTTCTGCAGCTTGTCTTCTTTCCTCGGCTTCCAATGCTTTAGCCTCTTTGTCAGCCTCAATCTGCAACCTCTTAGTCTCAGCCTCAGCTTCACATTGTAACTTCTTAATTTCCCTGTCAGCCTCTAACTTTCTTTCGGCTTCAAACCTTCTTTCTTCGCGTTCAATAAATTTGTCACATTCCGTAGTAACATAGGCAACCATAACTTGCCCATCTAATCCTAACTCTTTTGCAGTCTGAACCGCAGCAGATCGAAATTTGGCCAGGTCCGCCATTGTCTATCAGGTAACTTTATATAATGTCTAACCAACAATTCAATTTCTAACTATATATCTAATGGACAACACAGGCACCGTGAGCTCAACCTTATTTAATTCCACCCAAGGATACCTTTTAATTCTTATATTCCCTGAAGTGAATTACCCCCAATATTTTTAATAGTTAAAGATTCAAAATCCCAAGAGCGAGACCCCAATATATGTGGTGAAGTGGGATGTTATAAATATTTATAGGGAACTTAGTGTACTGACTGAGATCAGCTGTGAAGGTATCTATATCTATTAAGAGTAGTGTATTATAGATAACCTTACTTGCTACCACATATCTATATATCTCAGTCAGAATTATTCTGGAATAGTGTGATGCTACGTTATGTGTCTAGGGTATGTGTATGGTGAAGTGTAAGTCACAACAACAGACAGATAAACAATTTAATTTAATCCACTACTCTTAACAACACTGTGACACTCACATACATATAACACTCTACAAAGATATCTTAAAAGAGTCACTGATAAACTTTCAAATAACAATATGTATTCATTACTGGCATGAATGAATATGTGTCCTGATTCAACTACAAGGGAACCAGGAATCACAATCAATTTAAATTACAAGTTATGTACAGAATGTATTTAATATGAATATTGTAGTGACATATATTATTACAAATGTTCTATGTGTGTCAGTTGTGTAGTAGTAAAATGAGGTAATACTGGTTTTGTTTTGTTCAAGCTCTGTTGGTATTTGTCATCATGACTTCAATAGTTTGTCTTTAGGGACCAGTATTGGAGATGTTCACAGTTCCTGATTTTAAGACAAGTAAATTCCCCTCTGAATAGTATTTTTATAAAGTTATTTCAAGATGAGGGGACATAATGTTGAGCTCAGCTGGCCAACTCTGCTTATCTTGAGTGATGGCGGCAGGAGAGGACTCCTCTGCTCGAATTCTCTTCTGGGCTCTGGAGACACCTCACTGATAGCTAAAAAGACCAAGGAGTATGCTGTCCGACTCTGGATTCAGCAAATCTCTGACCAGATGCTGCTCAGTACCATCAAGACCACTGTCCCACAATTTCATGGAAATAAACACAGATACGTTGATTAGCAATGAATTCTGGCACAAAATACTGGCACAAATTCCTATCTGCTTATCTTCCAGGCTTTTATTGAGCAAAATGTTAGCTGGCTTCAACGCACTGATGCTTTATCAGGATCATTTAAACAAGTGGTCTCGAACTAACGCTCCCAAGTGTGTATATCAGCGAGACTGGCCAATGAGCCACGTTTCGACAAGTGTTTGAAAAAAATGTTATCTTTTCCCGTCTCCCCTAACAACCAAGATAGTATTTATAGCCCGACCAATCGTGGTTAGGCTTTCATTTGTTGCGCTCCAATCAATTTGGAGTTTACATGGTAGGCTATTTATGTAACGTAAGGTTTTTTTCAAACACGTTATAAAAAAATCTTATGAGCAGAATGATTTTATGCTGTCAGGCACCCCCAATATTTTATTTTGGGTATAATTTATTAATTCCTGGACTATTTGCGTAACGTTTTACATATTATTTGTCAGCAAGCCCTAAGGAACCCAAAAATACTAATTTAAAGGAGCTACGTGGCTGCGTTCAAAATATGCAATTTCTTCTACCTCCTGTTTCGAAGATGTGCTGTCTGGGTACTGTTATGTTTTCAACCGTAAACCCATCTAATGTTATCTTTTCTAATAAGAGTCTGTTATGATTTATAAACCTAACTCTGGGAAAGGGTAGTGTATTTTATCACTGTCCGTCTGACAAAAAAGTTAGTGCATGTGGCCTTACACGCGTGATAGTAGTAATTGTGTATCGCGCGACGCGTGTTGCATGCGTTCCTGATTTTCAGCCCTCCCCTCTCGCTATCCTTTTGTCCATCTGTTCGTTCGTTTTGGTAACGTAATATAATTAATGTTAGGATTAATTTAGGTCATTACGCAGTACGTCTCAATGCTTTTCCAAGAAATACAGCACACGTTTCATTGAAGAAAGCGGGTAATAATACAGTAAGCTTTTATATCAACGTGAAAGCGTTACAATTTGCAGACGAAGCAGAAAACAAGGGGGATTTTGAGTACATTCTTTGTGACAGCACTGTTATTTTACCATTGCTCTTCTCTTTATTAATTTTATTTGTTAGGCTTCATATTTACCTAATAATTTATATATGTGGATTAGAATATTTCATGACACTGACTAGCACATAAGTCAGACAAGTCAGTCATCAGGTGTCAGAGTTATACAGTCATAGCAAGTAACATCATTTCAATGATACAGAATTAATATTAACATAGTAATAAACATCATCTGGTTTAATCCACTCCTATACATCCCTTCCTATTCTATAACTTGATCCTTCCAAATCATATCAAGTACAAATTCAAATCTGATGCTATCTTAGCAACTACCCAAAATTAATACATAAAATAAATAGAGTGAGTGACCACGTGATCAGGTTGCTTTCTACTGAAACTGGCTGTAGAACACTCCAGTTTACCAGCTGTAAATGGGTACAAAGTTGTGCGCTCGAACTAGGGAAGGCAAAGGCAGCGAGGAAGGGGACTAGTCACCTAACCTCGTAAAAGCGGTATCTTCCATGCTGAAGCTTCTAACAATTTATTTCCCTAAGACAATCTATGGTCATGGGACTGCCTTTATCTTCGTAAGCGATAATGCATTTAATATCGACGAGATACAGCATTAAATATAATAAATATTTTCTATTTGGCTGTGGGGCTAGTTTTGATACGTTTTTGTACAAGCAACCATCTTCCACTAAGCACATGAATAAATCATATTAAAATAATAATACGTTATATCAATGAATATTATACAGGCATATTTTGTGAATTCTAAATGAACCTGTAATACAAAATAAAAGAAATTATTATACAGGATAGCTATCGTAAATTCGCTTACCCTCAGAATCCAGACACTTAGACTGAAATTTTCTGGCGATCCGCTCACACTTCAGATGGATTTAGAGTCGTGGCGTTATCTGCCCTCAGTCTTGTCTCAGCCTCTTGCGTTGTGTATCTCTCTCGTTGTTGTTGTTGTTGTTTTGATGAGTTGATGGGTTGAGATCTGGCATTCAACATCTGATTATTGTTGCCTCTTCTCTTTCCATCTTGGTCTACCCTGTTCAACCTGAAAGTTGGTTATAATTGGGGTATTTAGTGTCATTTTATTTATTAATTTTGTATTCAATTTCAATAACTGTTGACTTTTGCAGTTGCTGATTTTTATTTATATTAGTATTTGTCAATTTTATTTTCTCTTTTGTATTGTTCTAGATAACTATTGTCCTTTACACTTGGTTTTAATTTGTATTAGTATTTGTTCTTTTTGAGTTGTTGTCCCTTTTTTTTTAATACCTTGTCTTTCCTTGTCCTATGAGTAGTTATTTTTTTTGTTAATGCTTTGTTAGTTCTTGCTGCTTAATTTCTATTTAGTTGGATGGTTTTCCTGAAGTTCTAACCTTATATTTTTTCCTTTGTTTTATGTATATATCTTTTAAGTATTGATTGGGCATCTCTTGGGGCATCTATACTTAAAACCTTATCATTTGTTAAGTCTATATTGTGATTTCTATAGTAAGTTTTTAATTCAAGCCTTTGTTGTTCATACTTTTTACAGTGGATCAGGTAGTGGTCTATGTCATTCTCTTCCTGACACTCTTGGCAGTGTGGTTCTTCTACCATGAAGTATGCTGCACCGAGTCGGAGACGCCACAGTTTTTTGTTCGATGGTATCTTTAATTCGTCTCTGACCTGGCATGTCCTCGTTGGTTCTTTCAGCAGTTTGAACGCGTGTCTACCTTTTCTACTTTCCTTCCATGTTGTCTTCCATTCCTCGTTTATAGTTTCCTTCACTTGGCTCTTGATCTCTGACCTTCCCAGTCCTGCTTTTATATTGTTTTTACTTGTTCTTCCCTTCTTGGCGTTCTGGTCCGCCATCTCGTTGCCAGCTATACCTATGTGTGCTGGAACCCACACTAGCCTCACACTACATCCTCTGTTCTCTAGTGATGTATTAATTGCTAGAATTTCTTCCTTTATGTCTGGCCGGCTACATTTACCTGGGTGTTCTAGTGCTTGTAGTGATGATAGTGAGTCTGTAAATATCGTAACAGCTTCTGGTGGGTTATCTTCGGTTATTTCTAGACTTTTAAGAATTGCTACCATCTCTGCAGTAAAAATCGATGCCCCTTCCGTTACACTGTAGTTCTTTTTTATTCCCCATTGTGGTATTACAACTCCGGCACCTAGTTGCCCACTATCACCCTTGGATCCATCAGTGTAGACGGCCAGACTTTGTTTAGTTAGTTGCCCTATGAACTTTCTACTTATCATTTTGGCTTCCTTATCTTCTATGTTTTGTTTGATCTTTTCAGTAAGTGAGTAGTCTATGATTGGTGTTTTTAGTTCCCATGGTGGTATTTTGCTTCTGTATTTATTACTATTTTCAATTGTGTTTGATAGTTCTTTGAACTGTATTAGGTCTTCTATAGTTCTCCACCCTGTTGGATATCTATCTTTATCTAAGGGAACGTCCCATACACTTGGTTGGTTTTTGACAAATGCTTTATGTGCTGGGTGGGTCACTTCTTGTGCTACTTTACTCCAATAATTTAATCTCAGTTCTTTCCGTCTTAGACCAAGGGGAGGTATGCCGAGAGCTACTTCTAGAGCTTCTACTGGTGTCGATATAAATGCACCTGTAATGGTTCTCATGGCTGCATTTTGAATCCTGTCCAGTTTTGCTTTGTTAGAAGCTGCAGCTGAGTCATAGACTATGCTGGCATAATCCAGTTTCCCCCTGATGAAAGACTTGTAGAACATAAGCATTATTTTATTGCTGGCCCCCCATCCATTACCTTTTACAATCCTTAGTATATTTAGGGGTCCCCTACAGCTTTCTACCAAATTGTCTATATGTTTATTATAGTTTTGTTGTTTATCTAAAGTTATGCCCAGAAATCTTGTTGTTGAGGAGGTACATATTTTCTGTCCTTTAATGGTTATATTGATTTTGTTATTTTTTTTTAAATTTCCTTTGCTGAAAATCATACCTACTGTTTTGTTTACATTAATTTGAAAGCCCCAACTTTTCATCCACTCTGAAACTTTGTCTATTTGATTTTGAAGTTTTTTGTAAACATGGTCCAAGTTTTTTCCAGATCGCCAAATGGCACAGTCATCTGCAAATTGTGATACTGCATTCTTTATGTCATTAAATTCATCTGCTAAATCATTTACAGCTATAGTGAAAATTGAAGGAGAGATCACTGATCCTTGAGGAATCCCATTCTGTTGTTCATATATTTCTGACCTATCATTATTCACCTGTACAGCAAAATACCTGTCCTGTAAAAAGTTTTCTAGGTACCTATAGGTTTTACCATTAATGCCAATCTTTTTCATTTTGTAAAGAGCTCCATCTCGCCAGCATTCATCATATGCTCTAGCTACATCTAGAAAGACTGCCACTGTTTTCTCTTTCCTCTTGAACCCTAGCTTTACATCATGTTCTAATCTTACAAGCTGGTCTACTGTACTTCTGTCTGCTCTAAACCCTGACTGGTTTGGGCTATATAACTGGTTTTTTTCTAGGTAGAATTTAACTCTTTTATTAACAACATCTCTCTCAGTTTACCGATCCGCTTTAAATACGTATAGCGCGGACGTATCGGAGAGTACCGACGTCACAGCTTAAACCTAACCTGAAAAAATCCTTCCCGAACCGTGATTTCAGCCGATCTGTGCGTCGACTGAAATTTTGCCTTTCTCATTCTCAGCATATATAATATCCATATTGTTCCATCTTATCTAGTTTTATTCAGCTGATAAAACTCTATCTTCCTATCCATGTAAATTCCCAAACTGTTATTTGTTGATTTTAATATTTAGAACAGAAGTGAGTTTACATGCTTTTAGCGTAACTGTGGGCAGCCGAAATACGCATATATCTCCGTAAATGAGAACTTCCTACCGTTCCATCTTATATGCAGTTATACACCATCCTTCCCTGTACTGAAATGTAAAATCCTTTTCCTACGGATTCCCTTCTGTTTTTATTTATTGTTGGCGATTCCCTCTGTCCGATACACGTTTCGCTTATACGCCGCCATTTTGAAAGCGGTCGTTCGATCGTAGACGGGTTTATAAATCTAACTGATCCCGTTTGCAACCTCTTATCGAGTGTTTTCAATTTGTCCTGCATCTGATTACGGTTATGGGACAGAAGAGCCAATTCATCAGCAAAATCCAGATCATCCAACTGCTTAGTCAGAATAAACTGGATTCCATTTCTGTTGTGTGCTGTCGATGTTCTCATAACCCAGTCTATTGCTAGTAAGAAAAGAAATGGAGACAAGAGGCATCCCTGTCGCACTCCTGTTCTTATCCCAAACGGTTACGTTTTTTTTTTTTTTTTTTTTCTCTAACCAGCGGTACTCGAGCTTTCCAGCTCTTTTTGGCCCAATGACATGTCATTGCGAGGCTGGGGGGTCAGTGGACTTTCCTTCCAACCCGGGAGCTTCGCTCCTTCCCATCCGCACGGGATTTATGTGCAGGAGCCGTTCAGGTTATTCAGTCAAATTTCCTGTCGTAAACATTCGTTCAAACGCTGACGCCCGGGTTTGAACCATGAAAACCTGGTCGCCAGTACAACGCCGTAGCCATTACACCAGCGCGGCTCCCCGAACGGTTATGTAAGCTGTCCTTCATGAAGAACTCTGCATGTCATTTCTTCATATGTATTCTTTATTAAATTAGTGATCTTCAGGGGAACTCCATAATGCCTCATCAATGTCCAAAGTGATTCTCTGTCCACACTGTCAAATGCCTTTTCGTAGTCCACAAATCCGATGTATAGTGGTGAATTTCATTCCAGACTTTGTTCAACTATTATTCTCAAAGTGGCTATATGGTCTGTTCAGGATCTGTTTTGTCGAAAACCTGCTTGTTCATCTCTTAGTTTCTTGTCTATGGACTCTTTTAATCTCGCGAGGATAATCCTGTTTAATACTTTTCCTGGCACTGATAGTAACATTATTCCTCTATAATTTGTGCACTCTTGTAAATTTCCCTTCTTAGGCAACTTAACCAGATAGCCTTCCTTCCATTTTGCTGGTACCTCTTCCTTTTCCCAGACTTTACCAAGTAATTTATATAAAATCTCTGTAGCCGTGTTGATATCTGCTTTGATGGCCTCTGCTGGAATGCCATCAGGTCCAGACACTTTTTCCATCTCTTAGAAGCTTTATGGCTTTCTTTATTTCTTCCTTCGTTGGTCTTTCTCCGTTAATTTGTAGCTCTTCTTCTGCTGGCTGGATATCAGGGGGGTTTTGTGGAGCTGGTCTATTGAGAAGGCCTCAAAATATTCTGTCCACCTCTTCATTTGCTCTTGTATATTGCTGAGCAGTTTTCCATTCTTGTCTTTTGTGAGGCAACTTGTTCGCTTCTATTTCCCTGGCAGCTTCTTTGTGCTGTTCTACAGTTCTCTCATATTTCCTTTGGCTGCAGCATCTTCTGCCTCTCTTGCCAACTCCTCAATATACTTCCTCTTGTCTCTTTTGATACTTCTTTTTACTTCTTTGTTTGCTTCTGTGTACACTTCTTGAGCCTTGGCTTTGGAACTTCTGGTTTTGCTTGTGTTTAAATCTGCTTTCTTATTTTTTCTGTCTTTTATCTTATTGATGGTTTCTGTTGTAATCCATGCTTTTTGTTGTCGTTCCCTTTTCCCCAGTATTTCTTCACATGTCTCATTCCATACCGTTTTGATTTGCTGCCAATAGTCTTCTGTATTTGTCGTGAAATGACGTCTGTTTCACATCACGAATTCTAATAACTCTGGTCAAACGGCGCGCCATACATTGTAAAAAAGATATGATACACCGACCAATGAAAACGATTTTTGGTCCCGTGTTTACAACTGCTGGGAAAATAAAAGATGGCAAGACCCTATTTGTGTAACATGATTAAATTCGGAATTTTGCTACAGCAGTATAGAAGAAGTATCACTTGACAGAGGGTATCAACAAGATATTAGGCATCAGAAATAACGAATTATTATATGGAGGCGAATCATGGGAAATTATTGATAATTAATAAGTTAGAAGTAAATTGTGATCACTTGGAATTAAGATGATTGTTGATACTGTACTATATCTTGTGCATCTGCTAGCACGCTTATCTGAAACTGTCTATCGTCCCCATCTGTGTCAAAAGAGGGATATAGATAGAAGAATACAGGGATTGCGTTTGAATTCGTTGCAGGTTTAATCCTTTAACAAAAAGTCTCCAAATCAAAAGAGGCTGCTCTTACAAAAGTTGCAACGTATGCAGTGCCAGTTGGTGATAGCAGGCCCGTCATCACGTTTGCGGCTACTGGAACGAGTTCACCTGAATTTCACATCCAGCATATAAGGGAGCCATCTGCAGTGACGAAGATAAGTTGCTTAAGGCAACTGTGCAGCTTATCCAGACTCAATAAAGACATAACTTTATCCAGTTTGTGATGACCAAACTAGTATAGTGTTTCTATAAACTTATAGTACTAATAATAAACAATTCTACAAGTGAATGATCAAGCAAGCGAAAGTTGTCTACAAGATGATAGACTTTTTGACCCAAGAGAAAAACATTTGTTAACTATTATTATTTATTTAATGTTGTAAAATATTTGAGTTTAACATTTTTCAAACAGAAAAGAGAAACTGTTTAATTAAATTGTAAATATTCACCACAAGACTTTCTTAGATTCTTTAAGTTGAATTACAGTTCTTGTTGGTGAATATAGTATATAAATTACCCCTAGCAGAATCAGAAACATATTAAATACCATAATCACAGAGGCGGATCAGGAGAGGTAGCAGTTAGGGACTCAAAGTACTACATCACCATCTTCTCTGGGAACTTACATAGCTTGACCCTATCTTTGTGTCTATACACCCTTACTCTCTTCAGAGACGGGAGTATTACTGATAAGACCAGACTCTTATCTTGCACTATCCTGGAATCATCTGATACACCGTTATGTCTAGGATATATTATTCTTAATAACATCTAAACCTCTCGCGACAGTATTCTCTACATCTTCCAGCTGTTGGAGCACTTGGAATTTTTTGGATATTGTGACCGCAAATTTGTCTCTTGATTCATGATTTCTTAGATGTCCTACATTAAATTGTTGTCTATAATTTTGCATTGTTGCATATCTCTTGAGTTTCATTTTTACTTTGGCTATCAGAAGGTGGTGATCTGATGCCACATCTGCTTCTCTATATACCTTTACATCCTGCAATGATGATCTAAACTTCTTGTTTCTGCATATATGATCAATCTGATTTTCCGTTCTATGGTCTGGTGATATCCATGTTGCCTTGTGTATTCTCTTATGTGGAAACATGCTTCCTCCTAAAGCCAGTTGATTTGAAGCACAGAAGTTAGAGAATAGTTCCCTTTTTCATTCATTATTCCCAGCCCATGTTTTCCCATGACTTCTTCAAAGCCGGTGTTGACTATACCTATCTTTGCATTCATGTCACCCATCACAATTGTGATGTCTCTTCTTTTTACTTTTTCCATAATTTCCAGTAGTCTAGTATAAAATGCTTCTTTCACAGACTCTTCTTTGTCATTAGTTGGTGCATAACATTGGATGACGTTTACATTTATTTTCTTTTTAGCTGTTTTAAAGGTAGCTTTTATTATTCTGGGTCCAACGGCTTCCCATTCAGTGAGTGCTTTCTGTGCTTCTTTAGATAGCATAAGAGCTACCCCTTCACTGTGGTGTGAACTTACGTCCTCATGTCCTGAGGACAGCACCAATTCACCTGTGATGAGTTTCTTCTTGTCTACCTCCTTCCACTTTGTTTCACACAGTCCCAGAACCTCGATTTTATATTCCCTCATTTCAGCTGCTACTTGTGCCACTTTCCCTTGTTCGTTTAATGTCCGAACATTCCAGGTGCCAAATCTGGAAGTTCTCCTAGAAGAAAGAAAGTTAGTCAGTAACACAGACTCCTTTCGGCTTTCTCTGTGTTGCATCATACGCCTCCCTGCGAGAGGACCTTCCCCTGTCTTGGATGGCTGTGTTTTATTTTCCTTCATTGACTTGTCCATATTTGTTGAAGTTTTTTGTGGTTTATTTTTTTTACAGGATGGGGTAACCAGTCCCATGCCCAACCCTCCTTAGTCGTTTTCTACGACTTGCTTGACAGGGAACAGTGTTACTATTCTTTGCTCCCCTTTCGGGCCCCGGTAACACACGGGTGAATTCCAAAGTTATAACATTATATTACTAACAAGATTTGGAACCAATACCAAATTTCCTGGTCCTTTTTAAGTAATTCTAAGTTCCAGCTCATTATGGCACATGTATTTATTGATCTCATATTCCGAATTTTGATTTATAATATTGACTTCATTTACTGACATCATGTTTCAAATTTCAACTGTTCATAGTGAGTCATCATCATCGTAATTATCTTTTGGGCTCCTTACAGAGCATGGGACCACAACTGTAGCTGGAATCCTCCACCGGCTGATAAATTACAGCCTGGAAGAGCCAACACACACGATAAACAGCAAAGTACGAGGGGCGTTCAGAAAGTAATGCACCACATCATTTTTCTCAGCTAATAATAAAGATAGAAGCATGAAATTTTGCACACTTTAAATATGGCATGTACCAATTCTGGGCACCAAATTGCACCGCAACCGGCCAAATAATACGGCTGCCCTAAACCGTTGAAATGGAGCGTGTTAGAAACTTGCATTATAAGCAGCGAATTGTGATAGAATTTCTCGTTGCAGAGAAGGAAACTGTTGTGAACATTCACAAGCATCTATGTGATGTGTATGGAAGTTTTGCAGTCGACAGGGGTACAGTCAGTCGCTGGGTTCAGAGAATTAAAGAATCAGGAAGTAGAGATACGGAGCTGCTTGATCGGCCACGCTGTGGACGTCCTGCCACAGCCACCAACGCAGAAATGTTGAAATTCGCTGAGGGTATTATTCTTACTGATAGGCGAATCACTACTCAACATTTAGCCTACAGCTGTCAGTCAACATTGGTAGTGCAAATGCAGTTATAAAAATTCTCGGATTTTCTAAGGTTTGTGCAAGATGGGTTCCTCGAAGTCTCACAAATGACCACCGACTGCAAAGGAAAGCAATTTCTTCTGAATTGTTAGAGCGTTTCAATGATGATGGAGAGAACTTTTTGGCTAAGATCGTTTCAGGTGACGAAACCTGGGCACATCATTTTGAACCTGAGACAAAAAGACAGTCAATGGAGTGGCATCATCCGCAATCACCACGAAGAAAGAAATTCAAGACAATTCCTTCAGCTGGAAAGGTCATGATCACTGTCTTTTGGGACATTGAAGGTGTGATTCTTGTGGACGTTATGCCAAGAGGAGAGACAATCAATTCGCAAGCTTACATTAAGACATTGAAAAAACTCAATCAACGTTTTCGCTGAGTTCGGCCGCACAAGAATCCAGCAGACCTGCTTCTCCTTCACGACAATGCGCGACCTCACACAAGTCTGGCAACACGGGAAGCAATCACCAAATTGGGTTGGACTGTACTACCCCATCCACCCTATAGTCCCGATTTGGCACCCTCTGATTTTCATCTATTTGGTCCACTTAAAGATGCACTCCGTGGGACAAGGTTTGAAGATGATGAAGGAGTGATTCATGCAGCGAAGAAATGGCTACATGATCAAGACAAAATCTGGTACGGGCTAGGAATACATGCCTTGTTTCGCGCTGGCATAAAGCCGTACAAGTTGATGGGGATTATGTTGAATAATACCGATGTTTACATGACATATCCATGTATATTGTGTATAAATTTCATGCTTTTTGAATAAGCATCTCCTGAGAAAAACGATGTGGTGATATGGAATGATGAACACTATATACACAAATTATAACCCACATGGGGTTGAACCGGGTATCCATTGCACACATAAAACACCAATTTTCAAGTGCGGGGTTCATAAACCAAATCAAACTCCACCAAGCATTCACATGCTCTTGCGACCGTGGTTTCTGTGGAAATGTGTTTTCGATGATGACGTTGCCAGCCCCATGCATAATCTCACAGTAGTCGTCTTGTACGACATGTCTGAAGGTGCAGTATCCTATTCTTTCTTTGATTCTTCAAAGACCCCAGGGCCTGATCTACACGGGGAGTTTATTATTTAATGTACTACTACAAATCATGGTTCGCATGTAAAGTTACGACAGTGAATGCATTTACATGACCATTCTCCAAATTTTTAATATATTCACTATGTGCTTGTCTGACATTCCAGGTTATCACAGTTAATTTATATATTGAGATACGATGGATGCAAGAAGAGCTAGCCTGGAAATCATCTGATTATGGCGGGATCGACGTTGTATTAATAGAAACAAAGAACCTATGGACGCCAGTTATTCTCGTAATGATGGGAGATAAAGATTCTTTCGTGCTCGAATTCGCCCAGACGCTTCGCGTGAACTCTGACGGAGAAGTGTCCTCATCAAGACATAACTATCTAACATTCACCTGCAGCATCGACTTTCAGAGATATCCGTTTGATGTTCAGACTTGCAGTGTTGGATTTTTTCCTACAGGAAATCATACAACTCCCGAAATTGAGCTCATTGACATGAAGGACTACCCGTTATCCATTTATGGTACTGTTAACGGCGAGTGGTTGTTTGATAATACCACACACGATATCGTTAAGACGGCCGATGGTTGGTCAAACCTGCCTAGATACAATTTCACAATGAGACGCCAGCGTACTTATTACGTCATTACATTTATCTTTCCCTTGTGTCTGACTTCAGTAATGATTCCATTGGCGTTTTTAATACCTGCCCAAACTGGCGAGAAAATCTCGTATATTGTTGCTGTCTTTACTTCAACGGCAATTTTCTTAAACTATATCAGGTAGGTAACCTCATCATGTCAAACAAATTGCGGCAGAAACCACTGCTGCTAGCACATGTGACCACTTGGTCCACGCTTCCTGCAAGGGGACCAGCTGCAATAGTTGCTTCATTCTCCGTAAGGCGCGCAAAGAAAGTAATAATGATGATGATTATGTAAAGTAGGTAGCCTGTGTGGTAGCCACGCTCAAAAGGGGAACAATAAACATTAACAATGTGAACTGCCAAGCAAATCGTAAAAGGAGGATTGGACATGGAACCCGTTATCCCATCACGTAGAAAAGTAAGCCATAGAAGCTTCAACAGGTAGGGGCCGTTCAACCAAAACAAATAATTTAAATTATTCTCTCATCCAATATGGAAGAAGGTCCTCTATTAAGAAGACTCATAACGCGGCACGGAGATAGCCGAAAGGAGTCTGGGTTGTTGACTCACCTTTCTCTTCTAATAAAATCTCTATATTTGGCAGCTGGAATGTTCACATGCTAAACGAACAAGGAAAGACTTGTTCAAAAATCCCCAGGGTAAGACAAGTACAGGGAGACTTAAAACAAACACGCGGAGAAGACAACTGGAGACATAATTTAAAGTGATACAGAAGACTCTGAAAAACTTTGAGCGGATGGGACAGGACAGAAGAAACTTGCACAAGTTTGTTAAAGTCCGATGCTCCTGGGGGGTTGTAACGGTATTGATTGATGAATGAATGAATGAATGAATAAAAGGCATGTATCGTGTAAAGTAATTATAATTTGACCGAAGGTGTAACCTGGATCAGCCTTTCAGACGGGCCTGCGTGCCCAATTCTTAACCCTTTGAAAATAAAGTTCGTTCGTTCGTTCGTTCGTTCGTTCGTTTCTCATCTTTTTTTTATCCTGGAGGCCCCTTGAAATAATTGTCCGGTTTGAGGGAAACACCAGCATAAAAGCTATTATATCTACAACTCACGGTGTATTAGCGTGATAAGTAAGTTGTAAATATAATAATCCAATAATATTTGTCAATGTTTTTGTTTTGTTTTGTGAGTAGACTGATATTTTTTCCTGTGGATCTGTTTATTTTGACCAACTTACTAGCCTACTTTGTTGTGTGGGAGTCCCCTCTCCACAAAGGATATTAACTCTAATGCAAGTTAGTAGAGTAGGCAGAAGAAACTACAGTTTTTTCCTTTATTAATTTCTCACTTGAATTTCTTTTTTACCTTATCCAAGCCGGCCTAAATGTCTTATCATACATTTCTACTCGATAAGATACTAATGAAATATCATACTTGAAAGAGTAGTTTTCTTCCATAAATACAACTAAAATTACTTTTTAGCCAACCTTTCATTAAAAAAAATAAACAGCTTACCTTACCTTTATTAAAATTAATCTCTTTCATCCCTGTCATAAATTTTAAAAACTCATAAGGCAAACATAATGAATTTCTCTTAAATAACTGTCTTAATGCAAAATGGGATTTAATTTTTCTAAGGTAGGCTTGGTAGATTTAATTTAAATAAAGGTTGTAAATTGATTTTAATTAATGCAATTACAACTTGACAATTTATTGACAATGTTGTGTAGTAAAGTTGTGTAGTAAGGCTACTAAAAACATAGGCCAAAGCAATGTGAATAAAAATAAAGCCTAAGACACAGTTTTATAGAAGACTGGAGAAAAAAAAAAAAACGTTCATATTTTCTTCACTCACGGTCTCTCACGGAACCACTAGCGACCTCTCGCGGAACCCTAGAGTTCCGTGGAATCCCTATTGAGAACCCCTGATCGTGGAACACTAGAAAGATGAAACATTTAAATAATAACCTAGTATTTCTACATTGCCCAGTGTAGTTCCCGGGGGGTCTCTGAGGAAGCATAGAGATAATAGGGCTTCTGCTTCCTCGGGCACATCGTAAAAGGTGACTAATATGAGGTTGTTCATAGAGCTGGCACCATCACCATGTACAACAAATTGTTACATACACTACTACTACTACAATAAGACATGAATGCTATGGTGCAGACTTCCTACAAGATGGGAAAACTGCAATGGTGCTTCCATACTTCATAAGGAGAGACAATTAAAAATGATGATTTTTACTTTCAGCTCATATAAAATTTACTAATTATTGAGAAGTTAAACATTTGAGTCACAATTATGCAGCTAAAAGAGGCGTCTCCGCCCCCTCTCGTATAAGTGGTTTATGGATAAGACATACACTGAGAAAAAATGGTAATAAAATGTCGAGAAAGTTATTTGTTCTGGAATTATGTGAATAACAGAGGTAGTAGATCACACGCACACACGCACACACACACATACACACACATACACACACACACACACACTTGGAGAAGAGGACTTGAGGCAGAAATGAAAGATCTTGAGTTGATCGCACGGGGCAGGAGGACTTGACATGAGTTTGCTGAGGGCTTTTGCTTCTTGCGGAGAAGGGGGATAACGGTGACATACGTCGCTGAAACCTTAAAGTAAAGCATTGTTACACTGATACAGACCGCAAGGTTTTTTTTCTATATGAACATGCGCCCAAACATAACCAGCGCACCCTGTGTCTATGTTGAACCTGGCGTGTCTCGTCAAAACGAGACAAAATTTTATATAACAAAAAAAAAAGTCATAACGCATTTTCTTTAGAGCTTTGCATACATTAAAATCAAATTAAAAAGGTAATATTTAACCTCTGATTTAGTAAAGTCCTGCCCTGTGTTAAATCTATATTCCAGCGACGTAATGCCACATAGTCTGTTCCGGACACCATATTTGGCCGTGTTTGTATTCGAGGTGCTGATTGAGGGACTTTTGGTGCTGCTGGCTTCTTTATTTATTTTGAACATCTATCTTTTAGAGGACAGAGTGAGTATACTGACTTACCAACCACAAATTTCATTTTTATTAACAATGTATTGTTGAATTTTTTAGATATAATTTTTTTTTAAATTCTACTGACCCTGTTTTAGACAGGGATTCTTGATCTGACGACACGATTTGGGGAGTAAATAATAGGACGCTCTTCGTTATGCACATATGTCGTAGAAGACCTCTAGTGATGTTTGTGCATCTGATAACTAGTTTTAAGAAGTAAAAGAAATTGCTTCCGAAAAATATCACTTCAAGAAAACATACAGCTAATGAACTGGCTTTTGTATTTAAAACAAAATAGTGTATTAAAATAAAATATAGTAAACAAAATATTTTTAAATTCAAAATTTGCTCCATCTACAAGTATTATTTTAAATTAGACGAATCAACCTGGGAAAATTCCATAACAGAATACAACATGACACTTTAACTTGATTGCAAGAAATATTAACAACACCGATTACACATAAAGATTAATTCAAGTAAAGTTTACAATGTAAAAATGGCTACGGAAATTCTGATAGGCGATGACATTTCTCAGGCCATGCAAAATCAACTGGAGCAATTTATCATCTGGAGCAAAACCACTATGTAAGTAAAAGTAGGAAATAAACACGGTATAAAGCGAAAAAATCTTCCTAATTGATAATCAACAATGAATCAAGAAATGTCATTGGTAAAAGTAATTTGGTTTCAAATATCTAAGGGCATTAATAATACCAGATGGAGGGCATATCTACAAACTAAAAAATCGAATAATCTAGGAGAAAATCCCAGAAAATTAAGAAATATTTTATGAAACAAATCTTCGTCAGTGGAAGTAAGAAAGACAGTTCTTCGGTGTTACATAGAGCCGATTACACTGACTAACAAAAAAAAAACTTTTTTTTTCTTTCTCTAACATTTCTATGTTTGTCTGGTCAATTTTAATGCGCTGTTTTTAAATCTGCAAACCGTTTTTCTCTATCAGGTCGGGATCTCTAGAAATACGCAATTGAAGTTTTTTAACAAGGCATACAGTATTATAACATCATTCATACAAGAAGTGTAACAGTTATGTAGGCTTGAATTTCTTTGCAGTCGACTTTCGTCGGTGAATGGCATGTGGTACATCGCGATGAAGCATCCAACAATAATCGGCAAGCATGGTCACACTCCACCGTCCTTGATAGCGTGACTCCATTACGGCGATATCTTGATGGAATTGTTCTCCATGTTCATCGCTGACTTCGCCAAGTTTGTCAGGGAAAAAGTCAAGATGCGAATCAAGCAAATGGATTTTGAGGGACATGTTACAGCCCACAATTCTGTATGCATCTATGCACTGCTTAACAATATGCACATAGTCGACAGATTTATGATTTCCCAGAAAGTTATCGACGATCGATTTGAATGCCATCCATGCGCGAAGTTCACTACCATGTAACAAGTTCTCGAATTGTTTGTCTGCAATAACTTTCCTAATCTGAGGTCCTACAAAGATACCTTCCTTTATCTTTGCATCGCTAACTTGCGGAAACTTTTCTCGAAGATAAGTGAAAGCTTTGCTCGTTTTATCTAACGCTTTTACGAAATTCTTCATGAGCCCCAACTTTATATGTAACGGTGGTAAAATGATGCCGTCTTTGTTAACTAATGGCTCATGTATTACATTTTTATGCCCGAGCTGCATACGATCCCTGATAGGCCACACCTTTCTTGCATAATGTTCCTGTCTCTTGCGGCTGTCCCATTCACATAGGAAGCAACAAAATTTAGTATACCCAGTCTGCATGCCCGTGAGAATTGCAATGACCTTTAGGTCTCCACAAATCCGCCATTGGTAGTCATTGTACTTTATTTTTGCCAAAAGTATACCCATATTGTAATAAGTTTCTTCCATATGAACAGAGTAGGCGACTGGAATTGATGAAAATAAATTTCCGTTATGCAATAACACGGCTTTTAGACTAGTCTTGGAAGAGTCGATGAAAAGTCGCCATTCGTTAACTATGTGCTCATGACCGAGGTGCACCATTAGACCGTTTACATCTTTGCAATAGCAAATGCCATCATCCATCTCAAAGTATTGAACAAGTTCTCTGTGTCTATGACGAAATTTAGATATCGGAGTATTGGGCGCTAAAAGATTCCATTCTTTGAGTCGCGAACCGAGTAATTCCGCTTGTCCTTTGGTAAGAGCGAGATCACGTATTAGATCTGAAAGTTCTGAATGGTTAATTAAGTGAACACCATCATTCACCGGTATATAATCCGAGTCAGAATTAGTTTCTAAAGCAGGTAAACTATCACTTTCTGATGGTTCATTCACGTCCAACGGATATTGTTATGGTGGAACTGGGATCGGACACGTGATTGGATCATGAGGAACTGTTTTCGATACCGATTCAATATTTGGATAAACCACAGACTTTCTAGTTTTAAAAGTGAAACCATGGATATTTGTCAAGCAGAAGTAACAATCAGTAGCGTGATTTGTCGGTTCACGCCATATTACTGGCACTCCAAAAGGCATCGACTTATGCTTCGGCGATTTTCGTAACCAACCTGCCAATGTATTTGCACAGGTCGAAAAAACTGCATTTGGCTTCCAAGATTTATTTGCATCATCAACTTTCGAATCGAAATAACGTTCATATTCTTTCTTTAGTAATGGTGTAAAGTTTTTTCTGGTGAACACGATCGGTAAAATATCCGCATACGTAACAGAACAGATCAGCCGAATTTCTACAACTTCTAGAAGCCATATTTCGCTCAGAATTATTTCAAAATACAGTAACTATTTGAAAAATAGCGTAACATATGTCATGCATCTGTTAGCAGTATAAAAAAGTAGAATTATTTTGCATTTTATTAATTTTTAATAAGTTATATAGTAAAAATGAAACGGAGCAAATAACGGTTTCCCAAAAATATATTTATTCACAAATATCTTAAGAACCTGACGTGATAGAGATAAACGGATTTCAGATTTGAAATCAGCGCAAGAACCTGACCTAAGAACACTTATTCTTATATAAGAAAGAAAAATGTTGTTTGTCAGTGTTATTACACATGGAAGTGAGTCATTATCGCGAGATTGTCTCCCCTACTCTGCAATAGGGGGGCAATAACGACCAAACGGATGATGGTTTTAAAAGTTATCTACCCTCGCTCAAGATTACTCTTGGCAAAGATGTAAATAAAAGAATGATGCTTCTATTTATGGAAGCCTCATAGGAATTTTACACAATGGCAAGCATTACAACTGAGATCATCAAAGCTGTCATGAACTTATTATTCTCCATCCCGTTCTGTGAGGAAAGACATTGACTTGTATTTTCTGAGCCGCAGCTGAAGGTGATTCAGCAACTATTAATTTACTAGCTCTGTGTATTTTAAAAAACTGCCAAACGGGTGCATATTCACTCGATAATGGTTAAATCAACTATAGTTTTATATTTTCACATAACAAGTTTAATCCTAAATTATTAATTAACACGATTTGAAATAAATAAAGTTATTTAAACAAGGAAAACAATCGTTTAATTATGATTATCATACGATGATATTAAATTTTGGTGGATAAAAGAATAAAATTGGAAATGTCCATTGGCTTCGCTTGTATGTTAACTTAGCTGATGATATGGGGTAAGTTGACGTCTGCTTCAGTTGCTGTTGGTTACCACGTGTGCTTTGGACTGGTGCTTCTCTTGTAGCAAGGCCGGGGTGACTGCTAAGGTTGCAAGTGTCTTCAAGACCCGTCTGGTGTAGGTGTCTAGCGTCGACTGCTGGCAAATTGTACTACAAACTAAGAGTAAAAAAATGCCTCTTTTTAAGTATTGGGCGTCCTGATATGAGCATCAGGCGACCTCCACTTCCATCCCCAACTTCATCTTCCTCAGAGTTCTTACCCTCCCTGAGCATTAATTTAAAACCCAGTGAGTCGGATGAAAGTGCTTTTGGACAGCGGAAGACGAAAATTGAAATATATAAAACTTACTAAAATGCTAGTATAATAAATATATACATCATGATATCCTCATCCACTTCCTGCTCCCCCAGAACCTGGGCCTAACTATGCTATTGGTTCCTTGTGATAAAACCCGCACGGAGCAGTTACCAACTCGTGCATTGGTGATTCGTGAGACAAGTCATTTTAAGTGAACGAACGAACGAACGAACGAACTTTATTTTCGAAGGGTAAAGAATTGGGCGCGCAGGCCCGTCTAACATTCTGCCCTTCCACTCTCATTAATCTTGCATACTATATCCTTTCATTCCCACATGATGCTTTAAGCATTAATTTAAAGGCATGCAACATTATAAAGTTACCATAACAGCATTCATTTACAGTATGCAAGCATAATAAAAAAAATGAGTAGGGTTTTTTTTTTTTTTTTTTTTTGAAACAAACAAGCTAGTAAATGGGGGAAAAAAGTAATAATAAAATAAAATAAATAAAACAATAAATAAAAATAAATAAATTCTGTATACCGACACTCACTCATGCGGTCAATCCGTCTACAATTAATCTGTATTTTTGGTATGCGGGTACATTCTCACGACTCACATTTCTAAAGTACAGTATTATGTGGGTACATTCACACATACATTACATTATATAATAATATTTTAAAGTGAATATAATAATGATATTACATGGATATAAAACAAATTATTCACACACAAAAAGAAATGTTGACCTATGGATGAGATGTTGACAGGCAAATACTGTTTCTATGGGGGTAGATAATCAGTGTTGAGGAAGTGTTTGAAAAGTGCTTTGTTAAAAGAATATTGTGTAGGTAGGCTTTTTAGGTGGTGTGGAAGGCTGTTCCATAAGTAGGCACCAGAGTAGGCTAGACTAAGATTGCCAGCCTCATATGCAACTGTACATCCACAAGCGATTTATATATGTCAAATGCAAAATATAAAATGATAAAATGTATATATTTTAACTTACCTCGATTATCGGGCGAACACATCCTTTTTGCACAGGTCACGTCCGAATATAGTTGGACAACTGTTTTAAGATGCCGTCTTTCAGGCGTTTTAAGTTTTAATTTGGTGCACTTGAAGTAGGATCCTAGAACTTGGGCGCTACGACATGAGTCTGGAGTTACTCCTTTATAAAATCAGAATTCAGTTCCAGTCCTCAGGCCTGCCGTCTATTGTGGTCCTAATATTCAGGGTCCCTGTCTGTTTATGATTTCTCCTTGACGAAATTATAAATTAGCGAAGTAGTCTCAAAATGCAATAGATTATAAGCAGAATTTTCGTTCCCACGCACACATTTCTCTGAAAATATCCAATCAGACGTAATTTAGTTTAGTATTTCCGTGCCAAACCAACCACACTTTGACGTCTGATTTTGGTAGGGGTTCCCCCAACCTCATGTAGACCATTACTGCATGATACATTAGATACTCCTCTTACATGTTATTTTCAAACTCATCTGCACGTACTTCATGATCAAATAAGGTCTGGCCATTTCAATTGTTACATATCATGTTAACCAAACTCGCTACATCACAGATCTATCACTGATAATCTCATCCAAGTAGTTACTTTCTTTTATTTGTTTATTAAAACAAAGCCGGCTGCTGGAAGCGTTATATCAGTTTCCGTGCCTTAATCTTTATCAAGATTGTTATTTTCAGTGATCCCAGGGTCTCCAAGCCTTTCCAGCAGGTCGGGTCTGCAAAATTAAAACATTATCTTCAAATTCAATCTGTTATCTATATTAGACATCTCAAGCAACATGGGTTTTGTTGCAATATTTGTCGGCAATGTTCACGAAACAAACGTTTGTTATCCCTTCTTCGCCGCCACAAGTCTGGGTTAACAATTAGAATGTCGCTAGATGAAGACTTACTAGCGATTGATCAAATAAGCTACGAAACAGGTCAAGCAGTCAGGTAAAACCGGGATGGTTGATAAGATAGGACAAGATAACCTTGGTTGATGAGAGCGTAAACAACAGAAAATGGAAAGGTGCACTTAGAAGGGATGGTCGAGTAAGTACAGCCGAAGTGAATTGAAGACAAGGAAAACATAACGGACTCCTGAAATGAAAAGGCAGATAAACTTGCAAACAAGAGAGGAGAATGTGAACAAGAAGATAATGAAAATCACATACTTTGAGGAAAAAGAGACCCATCCAGGCAATCAGAAGAGAACAGAATCAACCCGACGACGACTACCACAATCTTGACCGGCAGGGACAGATCACCATTTTTCGCCTCAGGACAGGGCATAACAAACTGAATAAACACATGTACAAGCTACGACTGTCTGCTTCACCACTGTGCACATGTGGATTAAACGAACAAACTGATGAGTATGTTCTACAGGACTGTACTCTGTATGACCAGTTAAGAAAGATATACTGGCCTATTGACTCAACACTAAACTCAAAGCTGTATATAGCTAAAGAGGAACTCCAGACAACGGTCGAATATATCATGAGAACTTGTCTGACGGTGTAAACATCAGACAACGGCCGAATATATTATGAGAACTCGTCTGACGGTGTAACCATCAGACAACGGTCGAATATATCATGAGAACTCGTCTGACGGTGTAAACATCAGACAACGGTCGAACATATCATGAGAACTTGTCTGACGGTGTAAACATCAGACAACGATCGAATATATCATGAGAACTTGTCTGACGGTGTAAACATCAAAAATGCGATCACAAGAAGAAGAAGAAGAACGGACTAATTTCGTCACAGTCTTCTACAATTTGTAGACCTGCGGGAAGGTCCTTGGAATCCACATAGATGTGGTTTTACACAAAATGTCAAAAATACGATGGAAAGCCAAGAAAACAAATGAGGATATACTGAAAAAAGCCAGTGTTCAGGGGAAGATTATTACTCACATTAGGAGGAAACAATCCACTTTCTTTGCGCACGTTATAAGAAGAGCGAAGCTGGAGCGTATATGACAACAGGAAAGACTGAATGGAAACGTAGTTCGTCATATCGTTGATAAATTAATTGTGTTGTTGTTGTGTTTGTTTGAACAAATATGACAAATTTCTGCATAATGGGAACTAGACATTCACTTGTATTCTATGCAATAGCGCGTGTAGAGCATTTTTTTAATTTATGTTCTTCAGTGCAATCAAAGTTGTCCACAAAACTTGGTTTTCTTTTACTTGCTTGTCTGTATCTTTCCAAAAAAGTCTGTTCTTTGATAACCTCAACATGTCAAACAAAATACTACAGAAACTGCCGCTACAAGAGCACGTGATTGCTTTGTGCAGGCTTATTGCAAGAGGGCAAGCTCCATGTTCCATAATGAGCGAAAAGAAAAATTATGATGATGAATGATGTATGCAGTAATAACGTTATTATGTACAATTTGCTTCAAATTTTGTTATGTTTTATTTACTATTATTCCATAATAATTTTTAACGCGTAATCTAATATATCTCCAGATGTTTTCCGTGTTCCGTATGTGTTATTATGATGTAGATTATCTTACAACACATTATCTCCAGATTTTTCAGAATAATTTTATCCAGATGTTTTCTTATCATCCCATAATGTGTTATTTTTCCAAAACATGGTTCCTTTCTTGCAGCGCGCAAAAGACAAGTCGGCAGCATCTAGTGCCACAAATCTCCCAGTAAACGGATCCTTCCATAAGTCGACAGATGGAAAGATGTCGAAACTCGTCAGTAACGTTCAGGAACTCTGTTCTGATAAAGTTACGTGGAAGATGACCTCTCGTCGATTGGACATGGCTTTCTTTGTCTTTTTTATGACCAGTCAAGGACTTTTTCTATTGATTTTATTTGAGTCACCGACTGGGTTTGAAGATTGGTATTATGTTTCACAAACTGTTAATAATCGTTGTTATGGCTTTTGTGATTTCTTGACAAATTTCATCTCAGTTTGTGATCTTTCGTTTATAACGTTGTGGATTCTTTTTTTTATTTTTATTTTTTTTTATTGATGGAGAAACATATCCTTATAAACCCATGATGGGTTATAATTAGGATAAAGTATGTAGTGCCTAGAACTTTTATAGTACTTGTATATTCAGTTGCTGCCAGGGCCGGATTAAGCCGAAGGGCCTCTAGGCTTTTTGGTGTTTTGGCCCCCTTCACCTAATAGGCAATAATTTTAATTTTTTTTTTCAAACCCCTTACCATGGTGATGGTATGTACTAGTATTATTAATAAACTGGTATGTTAGTTTGTTAGCATTGCTTACCTCTTTTATTAGTAATTATTTTTTTTATTCACGTTTACTAGTATTATTGTAATTATTATTAAGTTAAACACAATAAGCACAATTTATTCAAAGAGTTTTTATTGTTTTTCTTTCAACAATATCTTCAATAATTGGCAAGAAACCGGTTTTTTTTCCCCTAAGAATAGAAGATCCTATACCTATTAGTGCCAAATTGTTCAGTTTATCATCCTTCATGGTAATGGTAGATAGTTTTTAACCCATTTGAGTGCAGAAAATGACCGTTCTCCAGAGCAGTTGGTTGTCAAAAGTGATAAATAGATGCGAAGACCAATGAATTCATTTGGAAAGACTTCTTGAAGGCCATTGTGTATGTCGTAGATTAGTGATAGGGAATTAAGACATTGATTGGTCCCTTCTGAATAGAAATAGAACAGGTGATAGCTCAGTGGGAGATAATAGTAGGAATAGATTTTCACGAGTGAGATAGTGGAAAATAATAGAGTCTGTCCCTGAAACTCGAGAAGCTTCTCTCGGTCAGCCTATCTCTACAACAGATCTAGATTAGTCAGACAGTCTACTAGAATATATATAGTAATATATATATCACTCAATTACCCACACACATAAGTGACGACAGTTAGACGCACAGACGTGAAAACTATAACAATAGAATATAGATATTTTGGGACGAGCTGACCGACACACTTGAATAAAGTTTATGTAAATTTTATTTATCATAAGAAAATTCACCACAACAATAAGTTTGAATATCAATCACATATAAATACACATACACATAAGTTAATGAATTACTAAAAGAATAATAGACCCATAGGTGTAATCCTTTCCCCCTCTGTTGAGCCCATGTGACAGTGCTGGGTCTTCTTTAAATAACTAGGTGACTGTTGCAGGCCTAGTCGTTGCGCACTCAACTTGTCGGTCTAGTTCTTTGGCTTATCTTCCAAGTGAGACTATCTCTCTTACTGACCCTTTCCGCCAGAGGTGGAAATTCCTGGATGAGAAATGGTTAGGTTCTTTTCTACTCCCAGGTCTCGTTCTTCCCTCCTAGTTGTTATTTAGCGACTAGATCGTATGTTGGCGTACTTTGGTTTTTAATTTGCGTGCTGTACTCCTATACTTCCATACCCACTCCACATCCTTTTATAAATCAACTCAACGTGAGTGGAGAAGTTCAAACTTATAACCAATTTATTTACAAGACGCAGATTCCAACAGTATTCAATAGTGCATGTTTCAAAAACTCCATTTCACTTCAAGGCATCCAGCCCTTAATTCAATTTATGTTCCACAAGTGTAATATTTATTGCCTTTTATACAGACTCTTGCACATATGGATATATGTCGTCTGTCCAAAATTTATCCTCCTTTACTATCTCTCTGTCTTATCGTTTACCTCTATAAACCTGTCAGCGTTAACTTATATAATGGCATCAATCGCTATACATGTTTCATATAATACATAAAATACTGTCAAGTACTGCTTTTGTGGCCTCCACATACTTACTGTTCAAATGAGAGGGCGCATAAGTAGTTTCATGGATGTCATAGGTTCATAACCTTTGTTCATTTATTCATGCCAGTGACGATACCTCGTCTTATTTACACAACAGCCTATCTGGCAATCAGCAAATTACAATGTTATTCTCTTTATACTCTATTCATGCCAGGGACGATACCTCGTCTTGTTTGCACAATAGCCTATCTGGCAATCAGCAAATTACAATGTTATTCTCTTTATACTCTATTCATGCCAGGGACGATACCTCGTCTTGTTTGCACAATAGCTTATCTGGCAATCAGCAAATTACAATGTTATTCTCTTTATACTCTATTCATGCCAGGGACGATACCTCGTCTTGTTTGCACAGTAGCCTATCTGGCAATCAGCAAATTACAATGTTATTCTCTTTATACTCTCTTTAGTCGTGCTGGTTTCAAATGTTCTTTCTGGTTGCTCGTCCCTTGAAGTGTGAGCATCATTAACCTCTTGGAAAAATAATTTGCCTGAAAATCTATAAAATAGTTCAAGAGTTCTCTTACCGTTATAAGTGAATTCCAGCACCTATCACTTTTCCTACTATTCACCCCTATGCTAATCCTATATGTTCAGCACAGTTTATTAAACACAGTTTATGCTAGACTCCGGAATTGCTACCGCTAATTCATGCTAAACCTAGCTACTTCATCTATGTAACTTCTGTCAACCACAGGTTTCATTTTCTTGAGAGCCCAGCAAGGCACGTCTTGCCTCGTCAACTTTTCTGGTAGGACTAACTTCTTTTGTCCTTCAATTCATTTAAATGATCCGTTATCTGTGTTCCAGTCAATACGATTGGTCTATTGTTCAGTTTACTCACCGATCACAAACTCACGGTTGATTCCCCGCTGACAAGTCAGTGAGCTTCGTTCCATGACTGTTTACATCTTACTCACATTTTTCTCGTGCGTTTGTTTAGCTCTTCGTTCACTTAATCTGCAAGGGCGCTAATATTTATAGTTATCTCCCTTAGTAGTTTATGCTTAATTGTTACATTCCCTTACTTAAAATCTACTATAAAAATACTAATATGCAAATCTTGTAAACCACAACTGTCTACCTCTAGAAACTAACTAAGTATAAGCTAGCCTTATTTTACAGAGACTCGGCCCTAAGGGATTCTCTCCCTTTCCCTCTAAGCATAAGTGTACAATCTTTTATCTCCCATCTTTAGAACAAATAGCCCTTTTCCCAAATTATTCAAATTTCCCAAACCATTTTTTATGCACCCTTGTTTCAACAAAACCAAATTATTATCCTACCAAACCTCACGGTGACACCCACGATCCCGTTAGAAGAAAAGTTATAGCCCCAAAGAGTCACAGATTTATACGCTATGGTCTAGGATTTCCCTCTACGGTTATGAACAGAGTTGATATATTACTCTATTCTAAGAGGAAAACATCATTAGCAACAAACTTGCATAAAGAAATTACAAAGTGGGTGCCTGAAGTATACAATAAGGGAATCACTCAGTCCTGCTTTCTCTCTGTTCATTCACCAGTGGCCACTGACATTCTTTCTTACCTACAAACTTGATGTCTTTCACCGTCAGGCGAAAACTTTAGGACACACACACACACATATTGAATCCGTGTTGTTTTGATAAAGAGAACCCCAGCTCTGCAGATACAGGTTTCATCCAATGTTCCGGGGAGCGTTCACTTTACAACTATATTTTAGGATTACTGTTTATGTCACTTGAATCAGTTCAGGTAAAAACATTTTTAATAGGCTCACAATGTCACAATCTCGAAGTTTCCAGTACTTAGGAAATGACAGCTTGGTAACTTCTCTCAATATAAAATTATTGGTCACACCACAATTAGTCAAACGTCGGAAATGTTACTGTTTGTAATTTCGCCACAGGGGCTGAATGTACATGAGATTTAGGGAAGAAATATAATCTGGCTCGATAGGCCCAGTTACATCATTTAGTCTTAAAGTTCGTGAGATGGATACTCTGTCTCTTTATGGATGCAAACCCAATGCCAGACAGGTTTTAACTTGTAAACCCACGTATTTAAGTACAAAAATGTTTCTTCTAGGTTTCTATGAGAATTCATATATACTGAAACCGCTGGTAGATTTTGGGCTTGACCCAAATGCTGTATAAAAGAAAAAGAAACATACAGAATACTTAATCATAATATTATACACACATCCTTTCCTACCCTCGCGTAAAATATAATATTCACTACGGTTATTTAACTTAAATCAGAAACTATAAGCTTAGAGCTTGTCTCATCGTTTGAAACTTCCGTGAAATAAATTCTAGTCATTACAAAAAATCATGAATTAGAAATACATACATATCTCGTCAATACTCAATGATGAATCAGTGCATTTACTTAGTTACTTAAAATGTTCTCTGACTGGTTACTAGCAATTTAATTAAATTTATTTATAGCTGAATGAGTTTTAGCTAGAAATTATAATTTATTTTGCTATCCACTGTAACACAGTAAACGTAGAGAATTAGAATGACTGGCCTAACTGGCAAAACACTTATGCACAAAAATCTAGTGAAGATATAATTCGAACTAACAATATATTCACCTCGCACAGAACTACTTAAGACTATTCTCCAACGCAAACTGAGATTATACTTAATAAAGTAATCTAGAAACGAAGCTAGATATGTCTAGAGAAACTGCGGAGTCTGAATGAATGAAGTCTAAACTGATGGGGTTTAAATATAGGAAAGAAAGAAATTAGCCCAGACTTAATACATTTAGCACCTACGTCCAGATTACATATTTCCTTCTCATTCTGCGAATCAAACGAATTTCTTCGCACCAGTGCCAAAACCAGACTCTCTCTGTTGCGTACGGACTCATTTGAGATCCGACGTAACGTAATAGACCCGACTCGTGCGAGATTTCCTCGTCTTACCAGATCACCCTATTACTGCCTGCAGACTATGGTCATAAACGCAATACAAGCGAGCTCGTCTTTGATCTCAAATCTTACACCGTGAATAATTAACTTATAGGCGAACAGATCAGGGAAAAGTGATAGACAATGGTCTTCCTTATTATCCCTATCGAGAACGAATTAACATCAAAGAACTTTAGCTAACAGCAATAAAATGCGTTGCTAAATTAGAAAGGAAATGACAAAGGTTTGAATTGCTAACAATCTAGCATATGCGAAAGAAAGGTAAAAGAGAGAAAGAAAGGTAAAAGACAAGTGTAGAATAAAGAAAAGATATATAAAATCTATTAATCATAATATCTCTGCCACAGTGTACAAGGATTCTAAACATGCTATGAGCAACCATTTTCTTTTTGAACATAAATCTGTGCAATTTTTTTTATGTGAATGACAAAATCACAGCCCAACAGCTGCTGCAGTACTGTGCGGCATATGAGGAACAGAGAAAGTACTTATGGCTGGCACCAGCACCAGTCTGGGGCACGCTTCAAGGCAGGGTTTCTTAACGTGTGGTCCGCGGAATCCTGGATGGGGGGGGGGGGGGGGGGGGGGGGGGGGGGGGGGGGGGGGGGGGGGGGGGGTGGGGGGGGGGGGGGGGGGGGGGGGGGGGGGGGGGGGGGGGGGGTGGGGGGGGGGGGGAAGCACGTGAATGGATTCTACGGCATCCATGTACATAACCTAAAATTTAAAATGTAAAATGTTTTATTATACTTTATGTACTTTTTTCCAAGAAGAAGTCCATAGCCTTCATTGGACAATTAAAGGGGTCCATAGCCTTCATCGGACCAACTTACGGGGTCCATAGTACAAAACATCTTATTCGACAAAATACGGTAATTTTTTATTGCCATTAAATATAGATGTATTAACCATAACCTATAGAAATATTCTTTTAACCAGCAGTAGTAAATAAAGTTTCAGCATTTTAAAAACATTTTCAAGAAAAAGCTCTGTTGTAGTTGTAGGTTTTTTTTTTTGTTGTTTTTATCAAATAAGCAGTCGTCGTCTGCTTTATGCGTTTGAAATATTAAGGATACCAAAACTGTAATAAATTTAATTATCTATTTACACTTTGTTGCACTGTTGTCGACTCCAATCAATCGAATCACAACGACTAGACTCAAGACTGGATTCCCTGGTTTTTTGTGAGCGACTCGACTCTACTCAGGACTTTTCAGTTTTGGTGAACCAACTTGCCGTACTGAGATTATATTTATAAAATGTAATACTAAAAAATAAAGACTGTTACTGAGTAATTGTTTGTATTATCCCAAATATTCTTTGATCAAATAAAAGCAGTCAGTAAATAAAATACTAAATATAGACATTCGTATATGTCATTTTCATTTCCAGTGATTGATGGGATTTTTCGAATAAATTATGTTGCGGCTATCAACAGTTTTAGATTATTATTTTTCTAATGAGACTCGACCAAAGACTCGACACGAAAGCTTGTGTTATGGACTTCCGACTCGACTAAACACCTGTACTAAGAGCCTTGAGACTCGACTTGAGACTTGCAAGGAGAACAACTCTGTTTTGTTGTCTTTCAAGTGATATTGTCGCACACATCATCTCCCATGTTTTGCTTTTTAGTCGGTGTAATAAACGTCATGGTCACGTGTCGTGCCTGGACATCTCATAGGAGGAAGAAAACAAGAAGAGAATATGACTACTACACCCACAGTCACGTCTTAGGAGGCGACTAGTACGAGATTGTACGTGGGGCTGGCAACATCATCATATAAACTAAATGACTACAGAAAACATCGCTGCAAAATCACATGAATGCTTTGATGCAATCTTCCTTTGGGGACTAGTTATGATGCAATCTTCCTTTGGGGACTAGTTATGATGCAATCTTCCTTTGGGGACTAGTTATGATGCAATCTTTCTTTGGGGGACTAGTTATGATGCAGTCTTCCTTTGGGGACTAGTTATGATGCAATCTTCCTTTGGGGGAATAGTTATGATGCAGTCTTCCTTTGGGGACTAGTTATGATGCAATCTTCCTTTGGGGACTAGTTATGATGCAATCTTCCTTTGGGGACTAGTTATGATGCAGTCTTCCTTTGGGGACTAGTTATGATGCAATCTTCCTTTTGGGACTAGTTGGCGAGGCGCGTCCCGTTCAACCTAGTCGGTTATATTAGGGCGCATGTCCAAATATAAAAGACCCCTAGGTCTTAGATGTTACATCTGAAACACATTGTGGAAAGAGTGTACGGACTTGTCACTTACATATATGGGAGACACGACCTTTTGCATCATGCACAGAATGTTCCATGACACATACTTATTATCAGATGTATCTAACTTTATAGTCTGTAAGGCATTATCTTTCTAAGCTTACGCTTTGTCTTCCAGTTTTGTCACAACAACTGATATACGTACATTACCCGCTCTGTTTTCTATTTCCTTCTCGGGTTCCATTGTATAGCAGAAAAAAATATTCTTTTACGAGGCACATTTCCTTGTTTTTTTTAATACAAAATTTCGCCTCGTTTTGTTGAGTCCCTTCCGTTCAACCTTGTCGTGAATTGGTCTGTTATCACTACACATCCTTCTATGTAATTCTGACCAAACGGCGCGCCATACATAGGAAATACTATAAGATTTCCCGACCAATGAAATCGTACCATCAAGGTTATGTTTACAAAAATATTAGACAGGCCAGAATGGAGTCGAATGTGTGCAAATCACTTGAGAAGGAAATTTAAATACAACCTCGGGAGAGAAGTGCCACCTAAAAGAGAGCACCAATGCGATATTAGAGATATTGATCTGTAAATTGGTGCAGAGATTTTTATTACAAGTAATAAAGGAAGGGAGAAACCGCTGGTCGAATGCATCGACACATCAGGTTAGTCCTAAATTTAGCTGTTTAAAGTACGAATAGAATAAAATGCAGTTAGGAATGGAAAAGGTGGTTTACTAGAAAGTTGTAAAATAATTCAGAGTGTAAATTAAGCTTTAAATGAATAAAATCGCCACAGAAATAAGAAAGATAATTGGAATAATAGTTTTTGGTAATTGAACAGCGAGACAAATTATACCTTATTTTGAGAAAACACACCACCCCTTTAGCCACTGCTCTCCCGGATGTGCTGTAACATATTAGACCTTGCCCTTGCTAAATTGAGGCCATTAGATTTGAAAATAACACAGCGAGCAGAAGAAACGGTAACATTGGTAATGCAAAAGAGCCTTTGCCATTCTGTACCTGAGAGCAGATCATTCTGACCCATTAACAGCTCGTCTGTGTGTGCCTGAGTGTAAGAAAGAATATATAAATATGTATATAATTATATGTATTTCTATTAATTCACTACAGTGTGCGATAGGAAGTGTGTAGAAGTGCTTCTGCAACCATTGTGTAAATTCTGCAGGACTTACCCGCCTGTGTATATTCAAAATAAATTGAGAATGATGGCAAAAGTGTGTCTGTAGATTTGGACAAATATTTAAAGAATTATTTCTTGATGGAATTGATCACATACCAGGAACATAAGGCAGGATGAAAGTAATTGGATTACTGTATAGTTTGATATATCACTTAGTAGTTTTATTCACGATCAAATTATTGTAGGGAGGCGAATCATGGGAAAAGGATTGTAACTAAGAAGGTATAAGAAGTTTATGATCACAGTGAACTGATTTGATTATTGCTACTATACTATATCTTGTGCATCTGCTAGCACTCTGTCTGAAACTGTCAACCCCATCTGTGTCAGATAGGGATATTGATAGAAAATACGGATTGCATTTAGCTTCGTTTCAGGTTTTATCCTGTAAACCAAATTGATATTCAAGAGGCATCTCTTATCGAAGTGACAATGGATGCAGTGTCGGTATAAATCAGAGGGCCAGACATCGCATGTGTACTTCTTGGAAGATTTCCAGACAGGATTCGTTCCAATATCAGAGGGAGCCATCTTCCTGGATCAAGATAAGTTGCCCATACAGGCAACTGTGCAGCATAGACTTGTTCACCAAACATAACTATAAAAGAAACTCTTAATGATGACCAAAAGCAGTATAAATATTCAAACAGAACTGTGACATTAGACATTATTACTTAATCAGAGAGAGAAACCCACCCAACAAGACTTTCTTCATAGGGATAGACAATTGGATTCAGTGAAAGACTTTTTTGAATTTTTTAATGTTTAATTCTTGTTGTAATATGATTTATTTTTAACCTTTTCAAATAGAAAAGAGTAAATGTACAAATAAATTGTAAATATTCACCAGCAGACTTATCTAAATTCTTTAAGTTAAGTTACAGTTCTTGTTGGTGAAATTAATTAGTTAATTACCCCTAGCAGAGTTAAATACAATAATAAATACCATATTAACAGAGGAGGATCTGGAGAAGTAGCACATAAGGAATCAGAGTAAAACTTTACCCTCTTCTCTGGGAACTTATACAGCTTGACCCCACCTTTGTGTCTATACACCCTTACTGTCTTCAGAGAAGGGGGTATTACTGATAAGACCAGAATCTTATCTGGCACTATCCTGGTATCATCTGATACACCTTTTTGTCCAGGAATCTTATCAACTTCTATAACCATCTACCCTCTCGCGACAAACCTAGACACATGGTCCGTCGTTATATTAGGGCGCATGTCCAAATATAAAAGACCTTGTGGTCAGGTTGGAAGCATGCTTCTTTCAGCCACACATAGACAATGAAACAGTAGAACATGTCGTCCAAGAATATCGGTTCCTCCAGAGCAGCTTATTAACAGTATGACCTTCACCTACCCCCTTGAAGTAAAAACACTTGGGTTGTGGCTGAAACGTGAGACGGACCGCCATAGTTGGTAACGTGCATCTGCTGGTGTATAGTTATCACATCACTGTCCTTTGCGCTCCCTATGGAGGAGCATGGACCGACCTCTGCAGCTGATCTCTTTTCAGGAAGCCTGCACTAAAGCATTGATGTCCTCTTGTAGTAGTTGCTTCTAAGGCTATTTGTTTGACATGATGAGGTTGCCAGCCTCATGTACAGCCTCATATTAGTGGCCTTGTACGACATGCCTGAGGAGGCAGTAGGCCTCTTTTCTTTTTTTTTCTATTTAGAACCCCCGGGAACTACACAAGGCTATGGTGTGTAGCACACGAGGCTATGGTGTGTAACTACACGAGGCTATGGTGTGTAGCACACGAGGCTATGGTGTGTAGCACACGAGGCTATGGTGTGTAACTACACGAGGCTATGGTGTGTAGCACACGAGGCTATGGTGTGTAACTACACGAGGCTATGTGTGTAGTAAATAGGTCTAATTTTGTGTCAGCCAGACAAATCTGACCAGTTTTTTAGACAGGCCTTCATCGTTTGTTAGCTGCAGCTGTTGCCGGCTGCCGGCATAGCTATAAATCCTTTCAGGGTCAGCCCTTATCAGAGCTTCATCGTGTTAACTGTACATGGGCTTAGTATTTATCATCGTTGCACTAGAAGTCTGACAACTCTCTCTCTCTCTCTCTCTCTCTCTCTCTCTCTCTCTCTCTCTCTTAGAATGACAGTTGCACTGTTATATAACCGAAGGACTTCTGTCTAGGCTGAAAAATGCAAGCCTCACCACAAGAAGGGAAACAATTCGAAGAAAAAAAAAAAAACGGAACCACAAGCAGACGTGGTTGGTTAGCCTGCTTTATGTTACTGGTGGAACCAAAAAAAAAAAAAAATGCCGACATGCATGCAGTGTTGGACGTTATCTTCTTTATTGGTGCCTGGCCACGGACTGACAAAGCAATAAGTGGCCATCACGCCTGGTGGCATCTTGTAGGACAACAACAAACTGTCTCCACTTTACTCGGTTGGCAGCCATTCTTCGTGTGGTTCCCCATCTCTAGCTTATATTTTGCATCTCTGCCTCTACAGTTCTCCGCCAGGTGGAACGTTATGCATCGTGCTTATGTCGTGAGGCATACTTTAAAAACAATGAGCATACATCACCACCGGGGCCTGCCTTAGAACATTCGGTACCCGGGGGGAGGGGTTTAAAATTCCCCCCCCCCCCCCCCATACTTCTATCCCTGAAAATTAAACTGTACTGGAAAATTAAGTAAGACTGTCGAATAGAATTACAGATCAGTTTTAGATCTTTATTACTTATAAACAAACAAAAACACGATAACATCTAAAAAAGAATGTTAAAATAATGTCACACTTTATTCTTAGTGTTTTCTTATAAAGAAATTATATTGGCCTGGACGAATTGTGGTGTCAAAGCTGAAGGTAAACGTCCAGATTCATGACCAGAACAACAAAAAATCATGTTTCCCCCTCTCTCGCTTTGGCGCCCCGTTGCCTTAGCACCCAGCGCGGTCGCACCGGTTGCCCTGCTATACGGCCGGCCCATGTCACAGCGCACCGACAGTACTTGAACATTCATCGCAACGACACTGCACTATCTACCAACACGATACACTAATCGATTAAAAACAGGTGTTGTTAAGTGCTTTTGCGTGTACATTATTCATGGCATATCAATGTGTGCGTCTGTCTGCGGGTGTGTTTTATTTCCAGATATTGTTTATATATATATATATATATATATATATATATATATATATATATATATATATATATATTATATATAAATATATATATATATATATATATATATATATATATATATATATATATATAAAATGTGTCAGATTTTCTCTTGCTCACTCTATTCACAGGGTATTTATTATTATTATTATTATTCACAGGGTAAAGTGATTTCCACGGCAAGTATTGCTTGTAAGGGAGGGAAGTGCTAGAGACTTTACTATACTAGATCTCAGTTTTATGATGTGGAGTGACCTTCCTCGATATTCTTGCCTTCCCTACTTCAACAGCATATATTTAGGTACCCAATTACAGCTGAGTAGTCTGGAACACGACGCTGCCTGGTTCTGAACCATGTAAATTTTGCCTCGAGAAGCAAGGGTTCTAACCACTACATGTATACACTGGTCTGCGTTACACCTAATTTGTTTATATGAAAGTAGAAATAACACAGGACAACACTTGTCCTGTCACTGGTATTTGTAAGAACATTAGTCAATTTGAAAGGAAAATAAATGCTTGCTTACCTCTTAGTATACGAGCTAATTTCATGACTACCGTTACAGATTTTGCAATAAATAATTTTTTATAAAGATAATAATAATAATAATAAAGGACATAAGGCAGAAACCAGTGCTCTCCAGGTTGTTCGTTGTGACGCCACTCCTCTTAGCTCTTGCACATTATTTAGGCCCAACGTTCTTCCTTCTCTTATTATTGTTCTTCTGCGTGTTTCTTTTGGTCTTCCTTTTTTCCTCTTACCCTCAGGAACCCAAGTGAGCACCTGTAGTGGTATTCTGTTGTTTTGCATTCGTAGGACTGTCGTGAATTATTCTAATCCCCATATATAAATTAAAACGTAAATGCAAAGCCTAACAAATAAATTTAATAAAAGGAAAGAAGAATGGTAAAGTACAGTGCTGTCACAATGACTGTACTCGAAATCCCCCTTGTTTTCTACTTCGTCTGCAAATTGTAACGCTTTCACGTTGATAGTAAAAGCCTACTGTATTATTACCCGCTTTCTTCAATGAAACGTGTACAGTATTTCTTGGAAAAACCTTGAGATACGCAAGCTGATCAATGACCTAAATTTAATATTTCATTCATTCCATTTTATACACGGCGTAAATAAAAGACAGATGAACTAAAGGATAGAGAGAAGGGAGAGGCAGAAAGCAGAGACACGTGCAACACTAAACACGCGTCGCGCGATACACAATTGCTGCCATCACGCGTGTAAGGCCACATGCACTAACTTTATTTCAAATCGACAGTGATAAAATTCACTACCCTTCCCAGAGTTAGGTTTTAAAATCCTGAAAAACGCTTATTGGGAAAGATGACATTAGATGGGTTTACGTTTGAAAACATGACAGTACCCAGACACCACATGGGGACTGAAGTGAACAGGAGGTGGTAGAAAATGCACATTTTTGAACGCAGCCACCTAGCTCCCTTAAATTAGGATATTTGGGTTCCTTAGGGTTTGCTGACAAAGAATATGTAAAACGTTACGCAAATAGTCTAGGAATTACCAAGTTATGGCCAAAATAAAATAGTGGGGGTGCCTGACAGCATGAAATCATTTCTGCTCATAAAATTTTTTTATAACGTGTTTTGAAGAAACATTACGTTACGGAAATAGCCTACCATGTTAACTCCTATGTGATTGGAGCGCAACAAATGAAAGACTAAACACGATTGGTCGGACTATAAATACTATCTTGTGTTGTCAGGGGAAACGTGAGAAAGGGGTACTTTTTTTGAAAAGATGTGTAGACGTGGTGTGATTGGGTAGAGCTGCGAATATACACAATTCAGAGCGTCTGTTCATTGCCACATCTTGTAATAAACCTACTAAGAAGCAGTGCGTTGAGCACCAGTGTATATTTTTTATAAAATAAAGCCTGGGACATCGGCAGATCGGAGTTGTGCTATATTCATGCCAGTCAACGAAACTGTTTATTATTATTTCCATGAATTGTGGTAAGCTTGAAATATTCAATATCTTTTAATGAAAATTGAATGTAAATTGATAATTTATGTCTGTATATATGTGTGGTTCAGTAGCGAACATGATGTAAAGCCTATAGTGCTCCAGCCTGAACAGAAGGTGTCGGAGGAAAGTAAAACTGCATGGAATGGCCAAACAGTACACTGACACCTAGATTATTAACTAAAAAGAAATAATGCTGGAATTGCAGAGGCGTAGTAACCATTAGGGAGGGGAATACTGGTATAAAGTATTTCAGATGAAGCTGACAGTTGGCCTAACGCTCTGAACTCAATGTTTGTGATGTATTGTGCTCAGTGTAGAAACAGAGTGTAAATTAGTTCTGACGTAGAAGGTACAACCTTCTTGTTTCAGGGACCGTGGTCTTAAAGTTATTGAGCAGCACCTGGTCAGAGCTTTGTTGAAGCCAGAGGTGGACAGCATACTCCTTGGTCCATATAGCAACCAGTGGGGTGGCTCCAGAACTCATTTAAGTAAACGAGCAGAGGAGTCTTTTACTGCAGTCATCACGCAAGATAAGAGAGTGTGGCCATGGAGCTCAACATTATGTACCCCCATCTTAAAATGACATTATAAACTAAAATTAAGAGGGGAATTTTAATTGTTTTAATACCAGGAACTGAGAACATCTCCAATAATAGTTCCAATAGAAACAAACTATTGAAGTCATGATGACAAATACCAACAGAGCTTGAACAAAACAAAACCAGTATTACCTCATATTACCACTACACAACTGACACACATAGGATACCATTAATAATATATGTCACTATAAGAATCATATTAATAAATTCTGTACATATAACTTGTAATTAAAATTGATTGTGATTCCTGGTTCCCTTTGTATTTGAATCAGGACACATATACATTCATGACAGCAATGAATACATATTGTTATTTGAAAAGTTATCAGTGACTCCTTTAAGATATCCTCTTAGAGTGTTTTATGTATGTGAGTGTCACAGTGTTGTCAAGTGTGGTGGAATAAATTAAATTGTTTATCTGTCTGTTGTTGTTATGACTTACAATTCATCATACACATACCTATTCAATGATCGTAATTTCCAAATGTTAGATAATCTATTGAAGGCGCTAGCTGCAAAGCAAATTCTAGTATGGATATTCTTTTGTTGTGTCACCATCCTGATCATTTTACTGCCTAAATAATTGAAACTTTCAACTTTCTGTAGTTTTTCCCCGTTCAAGATGATATCAAAGGTCTCGTTAGAAAAGTTCATAGCTTTAGTTTTAGAGGCATTTATTTGGAGACCTATTTTAACCGAGAGATGACACAAATTATTTATTGCTTCTTGGGATTGTCTTGGGGTTGAACTTAAGAATGCTACATCATCTGCGAAATCCAGGTCCCCCAGGAATTTTCCATTTGTCCATTTTATACCTAATTGTTCATTGTGGGTATAGTTTCTCATAACCCAATCAATAGCTATTCCAAAAAGTAGTGGTGACATAATACAGCCTTGTTTCACCCCTGTTTCTACTGTAAACCATTCTGTATTCCCTTTAATTGTTCTAACACAACATCTTGCATTGTCATATAGCGCTTTGATTATATTCACATATTTTGTTGGAAAACCATAGATTGTAAGTATCTTCCACAATGATGGGCGGTGTAGACTATCAAAGGCTTTTTGAAAATCGACGAAGGTGATAATAAGTGGCGATTGCATTTC
This sequence comes from Oreohelix idahoensis, assembly GCA_024509875.1. Classification (NCBI taxonomy): domain Eukaryota; kingdom Metazoa; phylum Mollusca; class Gastropoda; order Stylommatophora; family Oreohelicidae; genus Oreohelix; species Oreohelix idahoensis. The sequence continues at coordinate 43,097 of JAMPIV010023080.1, forward strand.
CACTGATTCTTCTATAATTGTTCTTAGTGTGAATATTTGATCCATACATGATCGTTTCGGTAACATAAGATACCATAAGTGTTATATATCAAAATGTGAAGAAATAAAATCCCTATATCATGCACGTAACTAAATTGTTCAGTGGTTTTAAACATGCATTCACCTATACATTTTTGCTATTGACGGGGATCGATCATCGGCCTTTCTATGAGGCCGCTAATCTCACGCACCAGCAGTCACGGGAACATGGATGAGGGGGGAGGAGGAAGGGAAAAATATTCGAATCCATGTCTGTAGTGGCTGGTAATCCACGTCTGCTGGTAGTAAATTCAAAATAATCTCTCATCAACGAGCAAACTTCTAAACATTGGCAGTAGAAGAATTAAAGCCAACATCTTAAATTGTCAGCCTCTGCAGCACATTTGGAAGACTGCGAAGTTATAATAGATAAATATAGTGTAAATGGGACTCATTACTATACAGCTTTATAATTAGTTTGTTTTTTTTTTTTTTTTTTAAATAAATGTGAGGTTATCTTAAAACATTTTTTACCCTTTATAACCTGTGTACTGAATTTATTCAGATTTGCCTTGGTTTTTTGCTTGCTTTGAGGCTACATACAGTTGTCCATGGAGCGAAAGTCTGCCTCTGTTAGGTACTCACGCCTACACATTCAAATGACTGTCCCCAATGTTTTTGGTGATTTGTAAAGGCAAAAAAGATACAATCATTGGAAAACTGATTATTGTCAAAAGATAAAAAGAAAAAGACTCTGGGTGTCGTCTTCCGCTCTAAAATTTCTGCGTAGAATGAAAACTCGTCCACCTTAATTACTGGACCAGGAATAACGTTGTTTGTATTTTTAAAAAAAAGTAGTCCTCTTTCATTAGTTTTAATAGAATGCTATATGTAAAAAAGGTATTGGGTGACTGTTTTATTATGAAACTAAATGATTAAATTTCGTAATTTATTGACGGGTTAATCGCAAAGATCTCTTTGAAATCCGAATAAAGTAGATTATTGGCCTCTACGTCGGGTAATTCTAATGGATAACATTCACTCAATACACAGTGTAATGGATGCCTTTTCCACACTTTCACGAAAAGCTGTTGCGAGTGTTTCAGGACGTGGGCATTTTTCGTTAGTGGTAAATTCTGATTGCGACGATAATGCGTGAAAAATAATAGTTTCTGTGTACACGTTCCGATAATTACGATATCGTTTCGAGATTCCTAGAATTTCGCCAGAGTTTTGTCATACGGTATTTATATATTTTTTACTTTGGGTTTCGCTGAAAAACTGCTCTGATTGGTTCGAATTTCTAATATTTGCACACAATTGAGGCTTTGCTACCGTTTGTTTTTGTCCATTTATTTTACAGCAAGTAGAGTAACTTCCAATTTCACATAGCTGTAACTATTTATTTCATATAACAATATCCTTTTAGCTATAACAAGGAATATTTACTTCTCAGACTTTGACGCAATAGAGATTGCGGAACGGGACCACAATCGCTTGGACAATATCCTGTCATATGTGTCTTCTAAACTTAGTAACACTATTACAGCCTCGTTCTTAACGAAAGGTTAACGAACGACAAATAGCGCACATAACGATAGCATGCAACATTAAGATTGTGTTGCAAATGTATTTCTTTGTTTTATATTGTTCAGCTTACATTTCCATGCAGGACTTTTAACGTGAAGCAACACAATCTGGGCTGTTCTGTTGACTTGGCGGAGGTGGATATTGTTAATTGTTATCGGATCGATACCGTAATGTCGTCGTTTACAGTTCGAAGGCGGCGACCAAGTTATTCAGTGGAAGGAGCTCAAAGCGCTCGTTAGGTGCAGCAGTTGAAAAAGTCAAACCAGTGTGTTGTACGGGCCAAGGGGGCAAACATGTCTTTAACTCCGAGGTTAGGGAACAAGCTTGGCTAGAGATAAGTAAAGTTGTCAATTCAGTATCGCAGGTGAGTATTTCTGCAGAAATAAAAATTCGAAAACTCGTATGACAGAAATTTCTCATTTTTTTTAGCAATATTTAATGATGTTGCAAGATGGACACAACATTAAGCACGCCTGGCGTGACAAGCAATGGCTATCCTTCTTCCTTTTTATTTTAAAGTTTAAGCTCAAATTGTGATTGTTCCTATTACAATGATTTGACAAAATGTGATACACTTTTTCATATTCGGCAGTTTTTCATATTATTTTGGAATTGAAAACAAATATATATCCTAAATTATTAAACCATCAGAGGTTTGAACGGATATTTTTCTTCATTATTTTAAAAAAAATAATCCAATCCTTCTTCCTCGTTCGTCCAGGAAAAGGACGTTGGTTGAGGCGGTGTCGTCATTTTACCGCCGGTGAAGCCTGTGGGTATCTGCACCATTTCGGCCCGATACACATAGCTTTATCTACGGGTCACCATCCGACTTCAGCTCGCATTAGGCATTGGGACATTAGGTCACCGTTTGTGTTTGCCTTATAGACCAGTCAAATGCGATCCTACTCGCTTCATAGGGGCCAAGAAAACCAAGTAAATGCAGCCCTATGTTTCCAGGACCCGACCTACGTGGACGGGTGTGGAGTCAGGGTCTTGAACTCAGCTCAGTGGTTCAGCCATTGTGACCCTGAGTTGCAACTTTTTCAGTCAACATGGTGTCGCTTGACTGCATTAGGCTCTACTTGATGAAAACTTTGGGTCCTTTCACTCTGAGGTTAGAAAATTGCATAGACATAGTGACTATTAACGATCTTGGTGCTCTGTGCTCAGTTTTTTACACCAGGATAATTCATTTGTTTTCATCGATATAAAAGCACTCTCCATAGCCAAGTGCAGAGCCGTTAAACCAATGAACAGTTTGCTGTGTCCACCCATTTTGATATTTCTTCTGTACATTCTGAAAACTGAGTTTCCCGTTTCTAATAGGTCTTCCGTTATCCTGTGAAATACCCAGGAAGATCAAATAAGTGGCATTTAGGGCTGACTAAAGAACATATAGGAAAGAGAACTGGGGACAAAATGATGTGAAAAGGGATGGGGAAGAAGGAAGATAAAGGAACCCGATGAGATTTTGATGGCACTTGTGTTTGACAGGAAAGATCTGGCATATAACTTCTCAGTTGAATCTGATGCCAGTTGCTCCTACTGGTGAGCCGATTGAGAAGTTGATGTAAGATCGCAATCAATTGTACCCAAAACCATAATCCTAATCAAAAACTCACATATTCAAATGCGGAGCGTCTGGAACATCAAATCATTGCGATTTGTACGCAAAACGTTGTCTAGAAAAAAGTGTACGGGCCTATTCTGTTGGCGTGGGAAGTAATTTATGAAAAACCCTAAGGCGTGATATCTGCACCTTTCGTCCGACACCTCCGACTTCAGCACGTCATTTATTAGTTGACTGGGTTTTGCCTTCCAGTATGCGATCCCGCTCCTCGCTCAGCCAGACAGCACTGCTGCAGACAGTTTTCCTTTTCCAGTACTACCAAGGGACTGTTGGAGGTAGGAGGTATGCGGTCTTAGCGACGCAGCTCTGGTAAGGAGATGGTTAGACTGCATAGCAATGCCGTCATCATGAAACTATGATTGTCTGCTGGGACTGCAAGCTTCAACAATTGCTGCATCTTGGGGTCCCAATAAGAAGTGACTGCTAAGGAGAACATCAGGAGAGATTCACTAGTTCAAAGCTCATGCTGGTCGCCAAATAGTAGAGCATATTGCTTCATTTACATGAAATATAAACCACTAACAGACTGTACCTGCCTAGTGGGTCGTAGGAGATCATGTCTCTCCCACAACTTTACTGTAAAAAAATCCTGATACCAATTGATCATAATTCTGCTATTGACTTCTTTCCATGCAACGATGTTTTTTTAAAACTGTCCAAGTATTTGCTGTCGTTTGTTATTCCTCTCATCTCTCTTGTGTCAAATCTTACCTGTTGTAACTGGATATCATTCCAGCTTTCCTCTTCCTCAAACATACCCCTAAAAAAAGTGGATTGACTTCTTTCTAACTTTGGACTGAAGATAAGTTATCTGTTTGTGTCATTGGCCTCCTTCATGGAACATCTCAAGACTTCTGATGCTAATGGATGTTCCACTGCAGACCTTTTTAAAAATTCTTACTGTAAAATAACCCACAATCTTGTGCTGACTCTAGTTGCCTTTGTATTTTTTTAGTGATGCTGCTCTATTAACATGTACCCAGGCTATTGGGTTTGTAGTTATAAAGCACTCATATTACCAACAATGTATTCTCTTTGGATCCTTTATCCCTTCGACTGGTCAAAGCATTCAGTGGCCATCAAGCCTGGTGGTCGTCTTGTTCGGCAGCAACAAACTGCTTCCACTTTGGTTATATTTGTCGGGGCATCCTTCATACAGTGCCCCGCTCAGGTTCATTTCTTATGTCATCTCTCGAGGCCTCCACAGTTCTCCGCCAAGCTGTTTTTGGTCAGCCTCTCATTTGCTTTCCTTCAGGGGATCCATACATTAGCAGTACATGTTGATGGCATCGAGTCTTGTGAGGACGGGCCAACCCAACTCCAGCATCTGCCAGCCTATGATGTGTGTGCATAATGTCCTTCTGGATTTCATTCATCACCCTGTTGTTTACCGGGGCCGAAAGGGAGCAAGATAGTTAACATTTGTGTGCTGTTCCCTGCCATGCATGTCGTTAGAAAGAATAGAAAGCGACTAAGGAAGGTTGGGGCATGGGGCTGGTTACCCTAATCCCTGTAAAAAAATTTTAAACCACAAAAAACTTCAACAAACATGGACCAGTCAATTAAGGAACATAAAATAATGCCATCCAAGACAGGGGAAGGTCTCCTCTCGCAGGGAGGGGCGTATGATGCAACACAGAGAAAGCCGAAAGGCTGTCTGTGTTACTGACTAACCTTCTTTCTTCTAGGAGAACTTCAGATGTGGAACCTGGGATGTTCGGTTACATTAAACGACAAGGGAAAGTAGCACAAGTAGCAGCAGAAATGAGGGAAATACAAAATCGAGGTTCTGGGAATGTGTGAAACAAAGTGGAAGGGGGTAGACAAGAAGAAACTCATCACAGGTGAATTGGTGCTGTCCTCAGGACATGAAGACGAAAGTTCACACCACAGTGAAGGGGTAGCTCTTATGTTATCTAAAGAAGCACAGAAGCACTCATTGTAATGGTAAGCTAGTTGGACCCCAGAATACATAAACTACTTTTTAAAACAGCTAAAAGAAAATAAATGTAAATGGTCATCCAATGTTATGCCAAACTAATGACCAAAGAAGAGTTTGTTGAAAGAAGCATTTTAATACTATAAATCTACAGGAAAACGGAAAATTTCTGAGAATAAGTTTGTAAAAAGAAGAGACATCATCAATTTTGAAATGGTGACCATCGGAGGGGTAAGACAGTTCCAATCAACAACCGGCCCCTTTTGAAAGAAGGTCATGGGAGAAAAAACCAGGGGCAAAGGAAAATAATGGAAATATGAAAATAGGGGGAACTGCCTAAAATCTCAAACTTCGGAAAATGCCTTTATTCCAAGATCCAAACTGGCCCCTATATAGGGCAAAACTTCTGAAGCTTCTCATGGGTTTTTTTTTGGCCCACAAAAAGATGGAATACACAAGGCCTAAACATGCACTTTTATCCCAAATGTGAAGTAACCCACTAGGCATCTTGGAACAATCTCCAGATCCCAATGAAGAGATTTGATCAAGATATGATCTTTATATGCCAAAACATATAAATCAACAAGGATTGGTTGTTAAAGATTCCTGGGCATTCGGTCGGTTTGCAAGGGAATGAACTAAAAGGATATATAAGGAAGCAGAATTGTTAGTGGCAAAATCAGATTTCACCCCCTTCTGAAATTAGCCCCCCAAAGTTTACATGGTATTTTTATTTGTATGGAAAGTTACCTCGAAAGAGAGATAATGCTTCCCAATTTGCTTTTTGGTTGGCTTAAAAATATAATAAAGGTGCCAAGGAAAATGCTGTTTAAAGTAAGGGAAATCTAAAGAAATATCCAAGAGAGAACAAATGTGTTGCCAGACATCAATCCAACTTGATCCAACATTAATTCCCACTCAAGTGTTACCTACAGATGCAAACTTGTAGAGACATACGCAGATGGACTAATGTGGGACGTCTAGAGCAAATACAAGAAACTGTAAGAGAAAATTTGAGGTGGCAATCTGTGCTAACAAAAAGAAGGTAATCCAACAATACTGGAAGATGTATGAGAATGACAGACGGGACCAAGGTGGGAAGCTAAAGACAAAACTTTACTGGGCAGACGCAAGTGAACGAACCAACTGCGGAAAAAGGCCAAATGGATAAATCAAAACAAGATAACCAAAAGAAATACGAAATAAGAAATAGGAAAGACCGAAAAAACAAGAAAGCAGATTTAAAAAAACACAAGCAAAAATAAACCAGAAGTTACCCCCCAAAGCAAGGGGCTCAAGAATAGGATGTATCACTGAGAAAGCAAAACAAAGAAGTAAAAAGAAGTATCAAAAGAGACTAAAAGACGGAAAAGTATATTGAGGAGTTGGCAAGAGAAGGCAGAGAAGATGCTTGCAGCCAAAGGATAATATGAGAAAGAACTGTATTATAGCAGCAACAAAGAAAGCTAACAGGGCAAAATACAAGCAAACAAAGTTGCCTCATAAAAGACAAAGTCTAATGGGAAAACTGCTCAGGCAATATACCAAGAAAAGCAAATGAAAAGAGGTTGTGGGACATGAAATAAATTTTGGGGGACCTTTCCTTCAATTAGACACTGAGGTTACACAAAACCCGCGGACCTTCCAGACAGCAGTACAAGGAAACGGCGGAAAGCGGTGAACAGGTGAACCAACGAAGGAACGCGTGAAATAATACGAAGCCATAATGGGGTAAAAGCTTCAATGGGAGAGATTGGAAAAGAGGTCTGGACCTGATAAAAACCATAAACCAACCTAAAAACCTGAAATGGCATATCCAAGCAGATGCCTAACCAAAGCAGTATCTGACCAAGGAACTATTTAAACACAGAGCTACAGAAGATGTTTAATACATTAACTTGGCTCGCCGAAAGTCTGGGAAAAGGAAGACCCGGATACAGAGCGAGAATGGAAAGGAAGGTTATCTGGTAAATAAGTTTGCCCTAATAAGGGAAATTTTACGAAAGAGTGCCACAATTTTTAGAGCGAGCATTAATGTTTACTAGGTACAGAGTGCCAGGTATAAAGTATTAAACAGGACAAGCGGCTTCGTCTTTTGAGAGCATATTAAAAAAGAGTACATAGACAAGAGTCCCTGAGACCCCTTCTTGTAACAAACAGCTATAGGTTTTCGACCTACAAAAAAAAAAAAAAAATCAGATCAGTTGTTCAGGACCAAGGATAGCAGTCAATCTTCTTGAGAAATACAATAGTTGAAAACAAAGTTCTGAGATGGAAAATCTCAACCTAACAGAATTGCGTGGAGAATTGTAGGACTATTCAGTAAATAGCATTTGGACAGTGTAGACTCAGAAATCACTTCATGAAAATGTGAGGAGAGCAGTTATCGGGGTAGTTGGCGGGGAGACAGAAACATGTGGCGGTGGAGTGACGACTACATATGAAGACATGTCAGTTGGGGGCCGGGTTAGTTTTGCGAGCTGGAAGGTGGTAAGCGGGATCTGCGAAGGAGGGGTGGATACAGAGATTCATGGTTATTGTGTCGCGGATGCCAGGAAGTCCAGGAGTTGCGTAAGCGGGTTCTGAGAGCAGTACGTCACTACTGTGTGGATACCGCGACAATAATAGTTATAAGATAAAGGTGTGTACTAAACACATCACACATGTAGATTGAGTGCAGACACAGTTTTTGATTGTTTGCCAGAAGTCGACAACATTACGCATAACAGTGAGAGATGAGAGTGCCTGCATAAAAGACAGACGTAGGTCTGATCTAAGAAGGACACATATGTGACAGTGGAATACGTTACTTTTGACTCTACACATATTTGGACCTGTAGAGTCTTCCCGTGGAAGTACAGTGTCAGCGTCGAATTTGTATGGATGTAACTATCAGTAGACCGTGCGATTGATATTCGGCCTTTTTAATGATACTATTATATTATCCTCAGTTACGATTCTTCAGTTAGGATATGTCTAGACACCCAGCGCTGTCATATGAATCGACTACGAACTTTGCTGATTCAGCGATCTGCTGCTCTGTTTATCATGAGTATCGTTAGGTTGAACAAATACACAGAATTTTTTTCCTCGGAAATGGAATCGTCAACGGCAACTTAATAACAATCCGGAAAAAATAATGGGTTGGATTACGAAAGAAGTGGCCATTTCTAGCCACAACATCGTTTATGGGTGGACAAATAGGGAGGTGGAGGGAACCATGATAGGATAGTCCATGCCATACGTGTTTAGGACTAAATTGAATGATGCCAAGATCCGTTATGTAAGAGTCATTTCTAACTCTATCAAGTATTTACCAGTCTCCACGTCGTCAAAGGAGCAATAGGGTTTTTCCCCTTTCAACTACAACCATACAACATCCAATGGGTCCCCCTAATATTGTATTACCGAACGTTGGTGCCCCCCCACTATCCTCAACTGTTGGACTTTTTGGAACTTGTAATTCCCTAACCTTTATACCATTTTTCAAACTCTGCACACTACGATTTTATTCGATAATCATTGACACTCGTAGGTCGGCGCTCCCATGTTAAAGCCAACAAATTCTGACAATGTTTTTAAGTCAGATTTTTAAAGCTAACCCTTACCAATTCATCTCACATGGATGTCTATTGGCTGTGGTCTTACAGTCATAAAAAACCTGACCGACATTACAAGTAACGTGATGCAGTAGTGCCTAATCAAGAAGGTATATTGTCCACCTTACAGTGGGTTCGACTGTCCCCCCCCCCCACGTAGTGCGGACAGGCCCATGGGTCCCAGTCTCCACTTGTCTTCTCATTCTCTTGGGCTGTCTTGACCACTGGGCAATTAGTGATGGGTTATGAAACATCCGACAACCACACAACAGAAAAGGAATCCAGTGGAACCTACTGACCTAAGTCACCAGTTGGATGAACTCGATTTTGGATGATGACTTGGCTCTCCTGTCCCCATAATACCGTAATCAGATGCAGGAAACAAAAATTGAAAAACACTGACGATGAGAGGTCACAGAGCAATTGGGTCTGAAAATACACAGGAAAAGACTAAGAAAATAATGAGAATAAATGCAGTTAAAATGAAAACAGGTTTGAAACATCTTACCTTGAAAGAAAACACCAATACAAGATGTAGAATCGTACACATATCTTGGCAGCAATATAGACAAAGTTGGAGGGACAGACAGTGATATCAAACTAAGAATACAAAAAGCAAGAGGAGCTTTCATTGCATTGGGAAATATATGGAGATCAAGAGAAATCGGATCCAACACGAAAATAAGAATTTTCAACTCAAATGTGAAGTCAGTCCTATTGTATGGCTCATGGAGAACAACAAAGACAACAACCAAAAAGCTACAGACTTTCATAAATGGGTGCTTGCGTAGAATAGAAGGATTAAAATGGTATGACAAGGTTACCAATGTGAAACTGATGACAAGAACTAGACAAGTGCCCGTGGAACAAGAAATGAGAAGAAGACGATGGCGATGGATAGGACACACACTGAGGAAACCTGTTGATAGCATTACAAGGCAGTCCTTGTTCGGGAACCCCCAGGGCAAGAGAGGCAGAGGAAGACCAAGAAGTACATGGAGAAGAGAGTTGGAAACAGAGGTGAAAATGATGAGGAGAAAATGGAAAGAACTTGAGATGATGGCACGTGACAGGAGGACTTGGCATGTGTTTGTTGAAGGCCTATGCTCCTTTGGAAGAGGTGATTACCGAATGAATGATTGCATATCCAAGTTTCTCTAAATTAATCTGATGTTCAAAATGATTTTCGCACTGTCCCTAAATGTAAGTGATCTACATTAAATTGTTATTTGTAAGGATTGACAAATTCGGTGACACTTCGATTTCCTGCCTTAGTATCCCATGTATTTGCTATGTTGAATGGTCGGACTAATTTGGCTGGCACACATTCTAAACAGCTAGCTGTTTTTTTTGCCATACATGTTGTTTAATGTCCCAAGTCTGAGTATCATCAGAGGTGGGATGCCTGTCTAACGATTGCTTAAAATTAATCATTACTTGGCAATCCTGTTCACAAAAGTTATTCGGCAGATTCTAACAATTAACGTGCTCAGCCAAAGCAAGCTTTGTTTTCCGCCTATCTGAACTATATTGTGAATACACCATTGTGACATAACGAGATTGTTTACTCATCTATACCATCAATAATGAGGTTGGTTTATTGAAGTAATCTTCTGCAATGTTCAGCCACCTTTGAAGGCCCGGATTACTGCTGAAGATACCTGTCTGAAAATGTTCTCTGTGCCAGATACCTACAAAGGCAGGGGAGCAAAACGCCAGCTCTGTATTCAACCTGTTTTTTATATTACTGTATCAGGTCAGACAATAATGAACCTTGATTTGACTACCTCGCAGTTTATTCCAGTAACAATGTTGACTGATGTATTCGAAAAGTCTTTTCGAATAAGTAGCTAGTTTAGAAACACGTTCAATTAGAACTCTCATGACACTATCAAGCCTTTCTATAGTGCAACCAAGTACATAGTAAAATCGCATACTTTTTTTAAACCTTTACAGTCCTTGGCTACAAAACACGAACGCAGGCAAATGACAGACTTAATCCATTGCTAAGGGGTCCCATCACATAAGAAAATAAGCGTGAATTTTGCACTGGTTATTCAGGCTAACACATACTCGGTCATTTTAAAGTATTTTAATTTTGATGGTCAAAATCGCATTTAATTAAAGCATCGGAATGGTTGAATTTCTTGGTGAACAAAGTTGCCATAACAAAAAAATGGCAAACAGTAAAAAATAAACGAACTTTTCAGAACCACTGGATTGACACTTTTCCTTTGGTTCCGTTTACTTTAGCCAGATTTGCCAAAAATAGACTGACATAAATGATAACCTCCTACCTTATTAATCGCGTGCACTGTATGACAGGAGTTTACGATAGTAAAAGGTAGAAATAATTCAATCCTATCGGAACTAGTACATAATTAAAGACATAAATGGCATAATTTAGAGGCACATTTACTGTGCATACGGAATCCTTCCAGATTTTGTGTAATAAACGTTGAAATTTCCCAAGGCCTAAACATTTGTCTGATAAGCAGCGGCATATTATTTGTTTCTTCTTATTTATATGAGACGATGGACTTCATAAACTAACAGAGCTGAAAAGGGTTGGTTAGGCCTACGTTGTTTCAGTGTGAGCGTAATTATACCAACATCCAACAAGCATGAACCGTCAAACTCGTGAGCTGAAAAAAAACGATGTGTTCAATGCTGTAAGAATTAAAGAAAAACAGACACTTGTAGAGTTCTAGAAATAGTTTATGGTTGTAAATTGTGTTCCCAGCGTTAGTGTAATTTGTTTGATATTCAAAGTTTCAAGAAAAACTGTTAAAAATGTGTATAAAAGCTTTCCAGCGCAAGACTATCATAAAGATAAATAATTTTTTGGTTTTTAAATTTTTTTAAACTATGAAAAGCATTTAAATGTGACATTAAAATATACAGGTATTAAAGTATGTCCATTTTACTGTACAAATAAATGTGTTTTTGTATTATACTTACTTAGTCGTTCCCCTTCTACCGTGAGGTGTAGAGGTTTGGAAGAGAGAGCGCCAGACTATCCTATCGGCTGTCTTCCTCCTGGCTTGGTTCTTCTTCTTCTTCGTTCACCCTCAGATGTCAACTTGAATAAGTTCAAAGAAAGCAGTGGTCAGCCTGAGGCTGTTGATATCTCCGTAGATTTTCTCCAGGAATGGTACTGGTGATGGCCATATGCGTCTTCTCTGTTCCTCATATGTTGGGCACCTTTGAAGCAGGTGGTCGGCAGTCATTTTACCAGTGCCACAGTCACACTCATCCGTAGTTCCTATCTTTAATTTGTTGAACAGATGGTATCTCAATCTGTTATGACCAGTGCGAAGTCTGAAGATTACCACTTGTTCACTTCTGCTGAGCTGGTAATACGGATCATTTTTTGTGTGGCCTGGATGCTCTTCTTCCCACTTGTGCCTGTATCTTACTTACTTACTTAGTCGTAACTCTTCTACCGTGAGGTGTAGAGGTTTGGAAGAGAGAACGCCAGACTATCCTATCGGCTGTCTTCTTCCTGGCCTGGTTCCATTCTAGTCCTTGGTCCTTCAAAGATTGTCTAATGTTGTCCTCCCAGCGGACTCTGGGTCGTCCTGGAGGTCTGGATCCCTGGCTCTTTGTGCCTGTATCTGCGCTTGATAAAACTCTTGGACTCCTCATAGGTTATATTTGTGTCCAGCTGAGGAAGTTTTCCCCCTTCCTTTGCCAATCTATCAGCCTCTTCATTTCCAGGGATGTTGCAGTGAGAAGGGATCCACTGTATCACAACTCTTTTGTATTGCTGACATAGTCTGTGAAGTGTTACTCTTAGGTCATCCAGTTCAGCATTTATTTGACTTTTCAGTGTTGTAATCACTGACAGCGCATCTGAGAAGATAACTACTGGTCTCTCTGAGCTTATTTCTGTCATTAGAATTTCTGATGCAGTTTTTATGGCCTCTGCCTCTGCTCTGAAGTTAGTTGAAAATTTCCCTGTTGCGACTGCTATCTTTTTTTGTGTGCCATTGCTTAAGCTCAGGAAGACTCCTCCACCCCCATCTTCTGTTGCATTAGCTGCTGATCCATCTGTGTACGCATGGATCCAGGTGTTGCTTGGGTAATGTTTCTCTATATATTTTGTGGTTAGGACTCTCCTTTCTGTTTCAGTTTGACTGTTCTTTCTCTCAATACCAGGAACATTTTCTGTCATTTCAGGGAAGCACTGTTGTTTCCAAATTGGTAGCTTGTGTGCAGTACATATTGGCGTAGCTGTTGATATTGCATTTATGGGGTCTGCTCTCATCTTTGTTTTGACTGTCTCTACAAAGTTGCTTCGCTTCAGTCTTCCCCTTCCAAGTCCATTTATCCTCTGGTGCATTGGGTATCTATCAGCCTCCTGAATTTCTCGGCTTGTTGCTAGGCTCTGCTATCTCTTCTATCCTCCATAGGCTGGAGGTGAGTAATCTTTTCCAACTCTTTTATTGGTGTTGATTTCATGCCCTCAGTTATGATTCTCATTGCTTGGTTTTGGGTTCTGTTTATTTTGTCAAAGTTCGACTTAGCAGCTGTTGACCATGCTGCAATGCCATATTCTAAGACTGGTCTCACTCGCCCAGTATATAGATTCTTTAGTACTCTCTCGTCTGCTCCCCAAACCGTGCCAGCAAGTTTTTTCATGATTCCATTCTCTGCCTTGCTCTTGTCCTGTTTTTCTCAATCTGGGTTTTCCAAGTCAAGCGGCGATCAAAGGTAATGCCTAGGTAGTTTGGGTTTTCATCCAGATGTAGATTTTTCCCATTTAGCACCAATTTGGAGATCTGTGGTTTGTTAGAGAGAGAAAACACTGTAAATGATGTTTTCCCTTCATTTATCTTTACTAGCCATGCCTTGGCCCACTCCTCCAGTGATGTTAGGGCTTGCTGCATCCGAATGCTTGCCATAGAGATATATTCCTCAGAGATCCACAGGGCTAAGTCGTCTGCAAAGGAGGCATTGTGGGTTCTTCTTGGAATATTCTCTGATATGTCATTTATATATGTGAGGAACAATGTGGGTGACAGGATTCCCCCTTGGGGAATACCCTGCTCCAATACCATCTTCCTACTGGTCTGTCCTTGTAGTTGGACTCTGGCCGTTCTATTTTCAAGATAGTGGCTGATCCATTTGAACATTCTCCCACACACTTCACTTCTTTGCAGCTTGACTTTCAGTCCATCTTTCCACACTTTGTCAAATGCTTTTTCTAGGTCCACCCAAACCACCAGTGTGTGATTTTTTTCTTGGAAAGCATCCTCAATTTTCTGAGTTATATAAGTGATCTGGTCTTCAGTGGATCTGTGTTTCCTGAATCCTGCTTGCTGTGGGGCTAAGAGATGTTTTTTCGAGTATTTATTATGCGCTCCATCAATTTTCCAACACAACTAAGTAGACTGATAGGTCTGTAGCCATTTGGTTCTGTCTGAACTTTGTCTTTCTTAGGTATTGGAATCAGTATGGCATCTTTCCATGCCTGTGGTACTATTCCTCTTTTCCAGCTGCAGTTTAGGATGGCCAGAAGCTTCTTTTTTGCCTTTGTTCCTAGGCCTGTTAGCATTTCATTGGTTATCCCATCTTTTCCGGGTGACTTCTTTTTCTTTAGCGCCCTCATTGCCTCTTCTAATTCTTGCATTGTTAATTTTGCCATCATGTGTTCTTCTGGTGCAAGCTTTTTGTTATCATGATTCCTTTGTTCATCAATGATGGCCTTTCTTAATTCTATAGGGACATCAATGTGTTTTGCACCAGCATAGTGTTCCATGAGTGCATTTGCAGCTTTTTTTCCCGAGAGCATATTTTCACCTTGTTTGATTGTGATGTGATTTTTGTAAGGTTCTTCGTTGTTCAAAGCTCTAACTAGTTTCCACAGCTTGTTCCCTTCTTTATCTAGGTTGAGATTTTCTGTTGTTTGCTTCCAGCAGTCTCGTGTTGTTTGCTTTAATGTTCTTCTATACTTTGCAGTGGTTGCTTTTAGCAAGATGTTTGCCTCAGTTGTTTGTTCTCTTTCTGCTGTGTCTCTGGCTTCTGTTACCTCATCTTCAAGTTTTTGCAGATCTTCATTCCAGTATGGTTTATAGTTTTTTCTTGCCCCTCTCGGAATAGTCTCAATAGCTGCTTGAAGTATTGCTCTATTAAAGCTTTCAACCATATTTTTCATGCTGTTGTTTCGTGTGTTGATGGTTTCGCAAAGGCTGTCAGTCAGTACTGCAAAACTGTCCCAGTCAGCTCTTTTGTAATTCCATCGGGGCAATGGTTTCACTTCATGGGGAACATACTCCATATTAACCACTAGCTTTATTGGTCTGTGGTCGCTGCCTGCTAGCACGCCAAGTACCTGTCGGTCAATTTTGTGAAATATGTCCCCTGTGGCAAAAGCTAGGTCTGGAGTGGAAGTGGTGTGCCATCTTCTAGAGTAGAAACTGGGTTTATCATCTGGCCTGTTGATAAGGTGAAGATTTGTGTCTATCTCCCAGTCCTCCACTTCCTCTCCTCTACTGTCTGTATCCAGATATCCCATCTTTCCGAGTGGCTGTTGAAGTCTCCGACCACAATGCAGTTTGAGCTCTTTATTTCCATACTGGCTTGGTTCCATTCTAGTCCTCGGTCCTTCAAAGATTGTCTAATGTTGTCCTCCCAGCGGACTCTGGGTCGTCCTGGTGGTCTGGCTCTTTGTTTCCCATGCTTGTCGTGGTAGCCGATCTCCCATTCTGCAGACATGGCCAAACCATCTTAGTTGGGTCTGCAGGGGGTGGCATTTTAGGCCTTGACGTATCGTCTGGTTGCGGACCATGTCTCTTCTTGTTACTTCAACCACCTTCCTCAGATACCTCATTTCTGAGGTTTGGATCTGGCTTTTGTGGGTTTGTAGTCATTGCCCATGACTCACATCCATATGTCAAGACTGGAACATAGGTCGAGCGGTATACAGCCATCTTCGTTTTCTTACCAACCTCTCTCTTGCTGAGGAATCCTCGATTTATGGCCAGAAAAAGTCTCCCAGCTGCTGCGTTTCGAGTGGCCAACTCTTCTTTGATGCCTCCCTGTCGGTCTGTAATAGCTCCGAGGTATTTAAAGTGGTCGACCTGCTCCAGAACCTGTTCTCCCAGCTTAATCTGATGTCTTCTTTCTTCTCGTGATATCACCATGGATTTTGTTTTAGAGCTGTTTATGACCATCCCTCTCTTCTCCAGCTCTTCCTTCCAGACTTGCAGGTTGGATTGGAGATGTGCCTCTGATTTAGTAATCAGGGCAACATCATCAGAAAATTCCAGCTCTGAAATACATACCTGTCTCATCTTCCAGTACCCCACTGAATACTTTCTTGTTCTCTCCTTACATGCCTTGATAACATCGTCCATGAGAAGTATGAAAAGATAAGGTGACAGGATATCACCTTGTGTTTTTGTATTATTTTAAATAATATTAGTGTATAAATAATTTTTTAAATATAAGAAATATTTAAGAAAAAGAGTTATGTCCCTTCGCTTGGTCGTTGGGGTGTTTAAATATTAGCAGGGCTATGGACTGTAAAGGGTTAAATATTAATGCTGGACTAGCTAAAACAATACTAACTGAAAGCTGTTTATTAGCTGCATTTTAAAAAGTAGGGCCTACAAACATAAATAAAATCCCCAATGTTGCTCCCAGGCGTCTCTTTGGAGACAGAACAGGGCTTACTTCTGCATCTGGTATTTTGTACAAGGGGACTAATATACGGTTGTGCATGTGGCTTGCAACCTCGTCATGTGAAGCAGGTAGCTGTGGAAACCACTGCTGCAGAAGCATTGGGGTCTTGATGCAGGTTTCGTGCAAAGGGGTCAGTTGTAGTGGTTGACTTCATGCTTTGTTAGGAGCACAAAAGGAAAAGAAAGGAATAAGATAAATAAATAAATATTTATTTATGAAAGTATAGTTTAAGCTCTGTGAGTCATTTGTGTACTGATGGTATTTAGTGAATGAAGTTTTGTTTTCACAGGTCAAAAGAAGCACAGCAGAGATAAGAAAAAAATGTGCAGACGGGTCATCAGTTGTGAGGAAAAAGAGTGTAGAAATGAGTAAGTCTATGATTTATGAAGAAAATATTGCACTCAATCTCTCATGGGTTATAATTAGGATATAGAGTGTCATTAATTCCAGATAATAATTTTAATTGCCAGTACCTGATCATGGTATCATTTACCATTTCCTGTTAGCGTTCACAGAGTAAATAAAGAGTGTCAGATTGTGTGGATGTGTCATTTTCTTGTCCCAAAATGGTAGTCTGTCATACCTGTCATGTTTTTAATAAGGGGGAGGAGGGTGGGAAGCCGGAGGTATTTGGGATGACACCCATTTCACTATTTATTTGTCATTATTAATGTGTTTTATGAGATTCTCAACTTAAATTCACTTTCCCACTATACCCTCATCTTATATATTAAATTTTGTTCTTGTTATATACTGTTTCACTGTATTGTGTAGTTCTCTAGGTCTGTCTGTTCTCAACACCTGTTCTACAATTATGGTTGAACTGCATGACAGACATGTGATTTCTGGGTGTCTTGGAAAAGACAAAGAAGGAACAGAGTTACTGCTCGCACTGGGCCTGATGTTCGTAAGAAGAGATGATGGTATGCACAAGGTTATTAATCTCATTATTTAGAAAAAATAGCTACAGAATGTTAGAGACTTCACTATGGTAGGTCCAGCTTCAAGAGGTAGTGTGACCAGTTCTCTTCCTCACTGCCTTTGCCTTCCATAACTAAGAACCAGACAAGCACCAGTGGAACAAGAGATGAGAAGAAAAATGGGACACACATTGAGGAAACCTGTCCATAGCATTACAAGGCTTTTGTGAAAACTCCAGGGTAAGAAAACTGGAGATGAATGAATTTGATAGGCAGATTTGGAAAGATCTAGAGTTGATGGCACTGGACAGGAAGACTTGGTATAAGTTTGTTATTGTTAAAGGCCTATGCTTGTTGGTTGAGCTGAAAGTTAAGAATGAGTGATTAACTCGGATTTTTTTAAACAGAGCAGAGATCAGTGGAGCTCGAGGGCACTGTTGCTATCAGCAGGAAGTTTATCACACCCACAGAGCGACGACTTCTTGCTGTCCTTGAAACTAAAGCAGGGCCTGGTGGAAGTAAGTTATGGGGTTTTCTGTAGATGTGGCAGATGTAGCGTTATTAATTGATGGAACAGTTGTGGCAGATGCAGCATTATTAATTGATGGAACAGTTGTGGCAAATGCAGCATTATTAGAGGGTGGAACAGTTGTGGCAGATGCAGCATTATTAGAGGATGGAACAGTTGTGGCAGATGTAGCATTATTAGAGCATGGAACAGTTGTGGCAGATGTAGCATTATTAGAGGATGGAACAGTTGTGGCAGATGTAGTATTATTAGAGTGTGGAACAGTTGTGGCAGATGTAGCATTATTAGAGCATGGAACAGGTGTGGCAGATGTAACATTATTAGAGCGTGGAACAATTGTGGCAGATGTAGCATTATTAGAGCATGGAACAGTTGTGGCAGATGCAGCATTATTAGAGCATGGAACAGGTGTAGCAGATGCAGCATTATTAGAGGATGGAACAGTTGTGGCAGATGTAGCATTATTAGAGGGTGGAACAGTTGTGGCAGATTTAGCATTATTAGAGGATGGAACAGTTGTGGCAAATGTAGCATTATAAGAGGATGTGCTCTGTCTGTTTTTATATATGATGAATTCAATTCGTTTTAATACTCATTTTGTTCTTTCTGATTTTATATATGTAGAATTGGAGCAAACTTTGGGACTGTTTGGCAAGGAAGAATATTCCAGCACCTCTGATTCATGCTATACAGAGCTTCTACAAGTCTTGCAGAAATTATGTGAGGACAGCAAACCATAAGTCAGAAGAGTTCAGGACCACCACTGGCGTAAGACAAGATGATATCCTATCACCTTACCTCTTCATACTCCTTGCGGACGATGTCATCAAGGCATGTAAGGAGAGAACAAGAAAGTATTCAGTGGGGTACTGGAAGATCAGACAGGTCTATATTTCAGAGCT
The DNA here is from genome assembly GCA_024509875.1 of Oreohelix idahoensis. Taxonomy (NCBI): domain Eukaryota; kingdom Metazoa; phylum Mollusca; class Gastropoda; order Stylommatophora; family Oreohelicidae; genus Oreohelix; species Oreohelix idahoensis. The sequence goes on from JAMPIV010023080.1 coordinate 61,916, forward strand.
GGCATTTGCTGATGATGTTGCCCTGATTGCTAAATCAGAGGCACATCTCCAATCCAACCTGCAAGTCTGGAAGGAAGGAAGAGCTGGAGAAGAGAGGGATGGTCATAAGCAGCTCTAAAACAAAATCCATGGTGATATCACGAGAAGAAAGAAGACATCAGATTAAGCTGGGAGAACAGGTCCTGGAGCAGGTCGACCACTTTAAATACCTCGGAGCTATTATAGACCGAAAGGGAGGCATCAAAGAAGAGTTGGCCACTCAAAAAGCAGCAGCTGGGAGACTTTTTCAGGCCATAAATCGAGGATTCCTCAGCAAGAGAGAGGTTGGTAAGAAAACGAAGATGGCTGTATACCGCTCCACCTATGTCCCAGTCTTGACATATGGATGCGAGTCAGGGGCAATGACTACAACCCATAAAAGCCATATCCAAACCTCAGAAATGAGGTATCTGAGGAAGGTGGTTGAAGTAACAAGAAGAGACATGGTCCGCAACCAGACGATACGTCAAGGCCTTAAATCCTACCCCCTGCAGACCCAAGTAGAACAGTCCCAATTAAGATGGTTTGGCCATGTCTGCAGAATGGGAGAAGATCGGATACCACGACAAGCATGGCAAACAAAGAGCCAAGGATCCAGACCCCGAGGACGACCCAGAGTCCGCTGGGAGGACAACATTAGACAATCTTTGAAGGACCGAGGACTAGAATGGAACCAGGCCAGGAGGAAGTCAGCCGATAGGATAGTCTGGCGCTCTCTCTTCCAAACCTCTATACCTCACGGTAGAAGGGGAACGACTAAGTAAGTAAGTAAGAATTGGATAGTTTTTTGATAGTGTTGAGTTCTGTTTTTTTACCTGCAGTTCTGTTAATTTCTAGTTTGTAAAATCTGTGTATGCTTCTCTAAAAACGGAAAAATGCTATGTGTGCATGTTGAAAAAAAATGAGAATAGAAGTATTTTTGACTCATATGTATTAGAAGAAATAAGTGTCTTAAAAAATGAGGATAGGATTATTCTTGACTCATGTATTATAAATGTGTCTCAAAATATGAGAATAGGATTATTCTGGACTCATGTGTAATAGAAATAAGTGTCTCAAAAAATGGTATTCTGGATTCATGTGTAATAGAAATAAGTGTCTCAAAAAATGGTATTCTGGATTCATGTGTAATAGAAATAAGTGTCTTAAAAAATGAGGATAGGAGTATTCTTGACTTACATGTAATAGAAATAAGTGTCTTAAAAAATGATTATTAATGCAGTGTTGTTAAACAAATTTTGAATGTGTCAGAAATTGTGCAAAGATTTTGCAACAAATGACGGTAAAAAGCACATAAGCCTTCATAAATGATGATGAATATTGTTAAATTTTGCTGCATGCTATGAATTATTTTATTCACTTCAAACCATATGCATCCACTATTTCAGGTTGCAAGTTTGAAAACGTGGAGCCCTATATGTCATGGCATATTTTATAAGTGCATTCAGTTATACTGTTATGGTGATTACAGGATAGATGTCATGTTGAGAACTCATTCTTTTAAACTTTCCAGATAATTAATTTTCATTTTGTTTTTGTGTGTCTTTCCCAGGTTCACACCAAAGGAGAAACAACTCAGATCTCATCAAACAGGAAGGGGCTGCGTCATCTCTTGATGATTCCAGCATGGATGAAAGTCTGGGATTTGGGGAGAACGAAGACTCCCCCCACTCAGAAAACACAACAGCTTGCTTACGACAGGCAGAGGAAGGTGTGGCAGGAGCACATTCCCAGAAGTCTGTGAAGCTCCAGTTATCTGCTCCTAATATTCAACAGAGACAAATTCATAACCCAGGTGATGACTTTCTTGATGAGAGTGGAACTACTCCAATTCAGAATGGTGTAAATTCAGCTCCCTTAAAGCAGAACAGAATCGTAAAATATTCAGATGTACTTCTTGCTTTGAAAAGAAAAAAGTTACGGGTGCTTGAGGAGCAGGTCAAAATTGAGCGAGAAAGGCTGGACGTTGAAAAGGGTATATTACAGATTCTGAAGGAGATAAGAAACAAGCATGATTGCAGGAGTGAGCTTCTCTGAGGTGACATATTGTGTTTAGATTGAAGACATGCTTTCTTAGAATAACATTGGCTGTTCGTTTTAAGAAGCGACAGATTGTCTGTAAAGACAGTTGTTACAGAATGAAGAGAGGTGTTCTATAGAATGAAGATTGGTCTTCTGTAGAACAAATACAGATGATCTTAGAGTGAAAATAGGTGATTGTATACTGCAGAAATGTATTTTTAGAGTGAAGACTTGTGATATTTGCATGGTGCTGGCACCCTTATGTGAAACAAATAGCCACAGGAACCACTGCTGCAAGAGCATGTGAATGTTTGGTGCAGGTTTCCTATAAGGGTATCAACTACAGTGGTGGCCCCATGCTCTGTAAGGAGGGCAAAGGAAAATGGTGATGCTGACATGTGATCTTAAAATGAAGATGCTGATCTTAATGGGATATTAGGTACTCTGTAGAATGAAGACAAGAATTTTGTCGAATTTCTCTAGGTGCTCTGTGGAGTGAACATAGATGTTCTTCTAAATGAAGATTAGTTTTTGAGTGGAGGCAGATGCTTTGTTGAGGTAAGACAGATTTTCTTAGAGATACATGAGATCTTCAAGTGAGGGAAGATAGGTGATCTTAGAATGAAGGCTGATGTTCTGTTGAGTGAAGGCAGGTGTTCTGTTGAGTTAATGCAGATGTTTTGTTACGTGAGGGCAGATATTCTTAGAGTAAAGGTTGACATGATTTTAGAGCGAGGGAACTTTTTAGAATGATGGCATATGTTTTATTGAGCGAAAGTTAATGTGTTTAGAGTACAGATACAGGAGAGTGAAGGAACATAGGTGCCATGATAATTTTAGAGAGCAGATATTCTGTTGAATAAAGGCAGATGTTCTGTTGAGTGAAGGCAGATGTTATGTTGAGTGAAGGTACATGTAATGGTGAGTGAATGCAGTTGCCTTGTTAAGTGAGGCTAGATGGTCTTAGGGTAATGATACAAATGGTTTTATTGTGAAGGAAGATTTTAGATTGATGGCAAATGTTATTTTGATGGAAGGCAGATATTTTGTTGAGGGAAGGCTTATGTTCTCTTGGGGGAAGAAGGATGTTCTGTTGAATTAAGGCAGATATTCTACTCTGTGAATGCACCTGTTGTTAGAGTAAAGATACATGTGATCTGTCGGTGAAAGATGGTAGGTATCATGCAGATCTTAAAGTGAGGGCAGATGTTCTTTTGAGTGAAAACAGATGTTCTGTTGAGTGAAGGCAGATAAGAGCTTAGAGTTAAGGCAAATATTCCAGTGAGTAATTACAAATGTTATGGTGAGTAATGAGAAATGTCCTTAGTGTGAAGACTTGTGTTCAGTTGAGCTTGTAACAAAGACAGGTATGGGATATAATAAATTCAGGTGGTATAAGTTGCCTTCTTTCTTTCTTTTCCCTTGGTATTTTGCATCAACCTCTGTTAAGCACTCACCAGCAGGGAAGCTCATTAGGGGAAGGAAGGGAGTGAGGAAGCACCAACAGATAACACCTAAGGCACCAAATGCATTAAGGCCTTTTATGCCGGTGATTGTATGTCACATAAGCTGGAGTTTGCTTTTTTCCCTAGGATCTGATAGTGTTTCAATAAAACTATGTTTATGTAAGTTACCTCTCATGCTGGTCACTCTGCAGTCTACCCAGCTGTATAAGGGTGCTTTACTCTACTCATGAGTTAGGGAAGGGACAATGAGGAAGGAAACCCCACTTCATAAAAAAGGCTGGACCTAGTAAGATGAAGTCTCTAACAGTTCACTCCCCTACGGCAGTTTTTTTCTATAGGACTACCATTACATTTATTTTTTAAATTCTGAACCAGTCCTCTTTACCGCCATTTAAAAGCACAGTGTCCCCAGGATTAAAGGTACATTTTTTCTGTGTTGCTAGTGAAAGTCAATGACCTAAATATGATTTAGTTTAAATTTTCAACCACTGTGTCAGTGGAATTACAGAAAGCTGATCATTCTGTAAAGATAAAAACTAAATACAAGCTGTACTTATTCAGAATTGGTACATGTGTCTTTTATCACCCACAGATTATAATTGTTAAAATTTAGTAGCCACACGAAGCACCATACTGTTTCTTAAATTTGCGCAGCAAATCTAACACCGTGTCATTCAATCGCCGTGTCAAGGACGTGGAAGATGAATCTCTTGGAGTTATCAGATTTTACACGCAACAAAAAGAATTGTGTGCAGTTTTTGCAGGAACGAGGAATTATACACACCGTCCGACTGTGTGCTAACAATCATGTCATGAGTTTGTCTCTCACAGTTCGCCAAGATTGTTAGAGATGCTGCACATGTCAGCAGGACATTCCTGTTCGTTCTGGCACACATCTGTCCTTCATGCAGATTATTCTGTTCATTTACTGTTGGAGTAAAGAGATGACTAGCATTGCTTTCTGTAAATCAGAGCCTGGAATTGCCAATAAAGCTGTCATAAAATGGAACAGCAGCCTCCGTGAGGTTTGTGCAAATTCACTAATTGCTAATCCCGCTGTAATTGGCAGTCCCAATACGGCGGTTGAGATTGGTGAAAGTGTGTTCACACGCAGAAAAAAATAACGTCGGTCGTGTATTTCCACAGCAATGGGTATTCGGTGGCATTTGTCGTGAAACAAGTGAGTGTTTCATGGTTCCAGTGCCAGACCGCTCAGCGGCTACACTAATGCCCTTTATCATAGCCAACATTCGTTCTGGTACGACAGTTATGTCTGATCAATGGCGCGCATATAGTACCATTCAGAATTTGCCAGGTTTAACTCATGAAACGATGAATCATTCTGCAAATTTTGTCGACCCAAATACATGAGCAAACACACAAAGAATAGAGAGGTTGTGGAAAGCTGCCAAAGAACGCAACAAACGTTAAAACGGAACACAGAGACACATGTTAGATTCCTACATGTGTGACCTTTTGTGGCGACATCGGAATAAAGTTCGTCAGTCAGACCCGATCAACAGTATCCTGCATGACATTACAAAATTTTGGCCTCCTCTTTAAATTGTGCTGCTACGAACGAACATGTGTATGTCCTGATATGTGCATAGCTTCAGCGATCCTTGATGATCTGTTCCCCTCACGGTCCTTTTTAGGGCCCTGAAAACCCATATAACTGCACCATGGTCCTTTTTAGGGCCCAGAAAATCCACAAAACTGCTCCACGGTCCTTTTTAGGGCCCACAAAACCAACAAAACTGTCCACAAAACTGCACCACGGTCCTGTTTAGGGCCCACAAAACTGCACCATGGTCCTGTTTAGGGCCCACAAAACCAACAAAACTGCACCATGGTCCTGTTTAGGGCCCACAAAACTATATCCTGACAAGAAATCGCTACGCACTGATCCTTTATTTGTTTTCGCCGCTGGATGGGGAGGGCTGGTTGGGGATAGATGGGCAATAACTCTTACAAAAATTACACATCTATATAATGGTTATACCCCTTTAAAACGTTAATGATTTCGTCACGAGGGAAGGTATATTTGTTTCATTCCAACACTTACACACATTTAATGTGTACCCGTTTAATGTGTACCCGCACTGCTGAGAGAGAGAGAGAGAGAGATTAACACAGAGAAGACAAGAGTAACTGATATCTTGTTTTACTGCGACTGCAGTCTGGACGGACTATAAATAAATAAATGTCTGCAGATAAACTGTTATCATTTCACATATTAACGTGCTTGTGAGACGTTTTTTTTATGAAGTCCTTGTTACAGTTTGTGTTAATGTAGCCACGTGGTGTTGTTGCTTAATGTTGCAACCAAGCTGTAATGCATGTTTTTTTCCTAACTGATCATGTTAACTGTGCTGGTCTTGTTTTGTGAAGCTGGATTCTGCAGATTTTTTTTTTTAACAGCAGCTATCACCATTAATTATAAACGAACACATTGTGAGTGTAAATACTTAGCTAAATTTGTGGACAGTTGTCACAAACATTAGATCTCACAACGGAATATGCAAAGAATAAAGATTTGGTTTTAAGAACTATCTTCATTGCACACGGACAACTCCATCAGTGCTCCGATCTCCTCTCTTAGATAACAAAAGGAGAGAATCCCAATGTGTGTATACAGGAATCACACATTCTATAGATAATTTTTGATGGGAAGTTTTTTAAATTTTGCCAGGGTAGCTGCCTTATGGACTAGTGAACTACTCTTTACGATGTCCAACATCTGCTGGATTTTTAACGTGCGCAATTTACACACTATCGACAAGGTTGGAGGGACAGACAATGATATCAAAATAAGAATACAAAAAGCAAGAGGCGCTTTCATTGCATTGGGAAACATATGGAGAACAAGAGAAATCAAGTCCAACACGAAAATAAGAATCTTCAACTCAAATGTAAAGTCAGTCCTATTGTATGGCTCTGAGACATGGAGAACAACAAAAACAACAACCAAAAAGCTACAGACTTTTATAAACGGGTGCTTGCGTAGAATAGAAGGACTGAAATGGTATGACAAAGTCACAAATGCATTAACCCAAATTTTTACAAACCTACAAAAACCAAAACCACACACCACCATTACACCCAAACCCCCCCCCCAAAAAGCTTCTAAAAGTTATGATATACCTGGAACACCACGTCATCTCCACTCAACAAAAAAAAAAAAAAAAAAAAAAGTCGCTATCACCACCCAATATTCAATAAAGAAAACCAAAAACAATCCATCCCACAACCCCACCCATCACCATAACAAATACATCCCCACAACAAACCAAACACAAAATAAACCCCCCTTCAGCAACAGGACAAGTAAATCCCACCTATGCAAACCGCGACAATCTACCGCGCCTCCCAACAAATTAAAGGCCATTTGCCCACCTCGACCCACCCCCCATTAAATTCGCCCATCACCTCAAATCACCAAGGCCTAAAAATCCACACTCACTCATACCACACCATTCAAAGAATCAGACGCCAGCAAATAGTGCCTCAACGACCCCTCTTCCATGCATCAGCCAACAAAAACCCCAGCAACTATTCAGACATCATAAAAGTCCTCAAATTAAACCATGATATAGCCATGCACCATATTTACATGCCAATAGACCACCCATACCCTCCATCCCACACTTAAATTATGAACCCTAAACTGACCTTGTAGGCAAGGCCCATACAAACTTCGGACTACTATAAACGCACCCGCCTATACACACCTATTAGGGCAACATATAATATATTAGAAACATACACCTATGCTCCACAACACCAAAAGTAGGACCCATACAATTAAATAAAAATTTAATATCCTATTATAACCAGTCATTTGTAATATCCCTACCCGTGATCTGTCTCACACCTCGATAAGACTACTCTCTCCTCCCAACCACTCCTACAGCCCACTAAAGACCACACCAAGCCCTATTACCAACTTACTAATCGAACTCCATATACACCAGAACTAACTTCCAGTGCTCCCCACATATGTACAGAATCATTGGGATTTCAAAACATAGTGGGATCGATTGTTAACAATTCCCTAAATCTCTCTGCAAACTTCAAATCCCTCCTTAATGTTTTTACCCATCTGCCGATAGTGTCCACTGGCCCCATTAGTACCTATGGGATTAACCTGTATTAGACCCCTTGTCCCATTCCTTATCATAATAAACCCCCCCTCATTTCGTTGCCCCCCACCACCATACACATAGCTCCGGTTGAGTTCAGTGAACCCCATAGCACCACCCTAAATCAAGACACCCCCTACATACTTACATCACACATACACCTCAATTTGATAATCTTAAACGTGACCCATATCACCGCCACAATCACATGCTGAAACTATAGCCTCATATCCAAGCGTAACCGGTTACCAATAAACACCCCCACACCAAAACACTCTGTCCCCAAAGACCCACACACCATACCTAAGAACTACCCCCTTCCCAAGGAATCAACCCTAATAGAACCATAAACCCTTACCCCCTTCACACTACCATTATCTAGAAAAACCCATTGTTTAGAGATCCCCAACACATACCAGCCCCCAATGCATATCAACCCCAAATACCTTACATACCCAAAATAACCCTTGTCCAGGCAAACTTACAACCCATCCCCCCACACACAACCCCCCCACCCCAAATACTTGAGACCTTCCCCCCCCATATTCTCACAAATACCCCCCCACACTAACCCAAAACCCATCCCCCCAAGGCAACCACCCACCAAAAAAACCCTTTTTAAAACAACCTCAGTTATCCCCCCCCCCATCCAACCACCCATCCCCAAACCATCACCAAACCCGAAATACAAACCCCCCCCACCAACCCCCCCTACACCCCCCCCCCCCCCCCCCAACCCCCCACCCCCCCCACCCCCCCCCACCCCCACCCCCCCCCCCCCCCCCCCCCCCCCCCCCCCCCCCCCCCCCCCCGCCCCCCCCCCCCCCCCCCCCCCCCCCCCCCCCCCCCCACCCCCCCACCCCCCCACCCCCCCCCACCACCCCCCCCCCCCCCCACCCCCCACCCACCCCCCCCCCCCCCCCCTCCCCCCCCCACCCCCCCCCCCCCCCCCCCCACCCCCCCCCCCCCCCCCCCCCCCCCCCCCCCCCCCCCCCCCCCCCCCCCCCCCCCCCCCCCCCCCCCCCCCCCCCCCCCCACCCCCCACACCCCCATCCCCCCCCCCCCCCCCCCCCCCCTCGCCCCCGTCCCCCCCCCCCCCCCCCCCCCCCCCCCCCCCCCCCCCCCCCCCCCCTCCCCCCCCCCCCCCCCCCCACCCCCCCCCCCCACCCCCCCCCCCCCCTCCCCCCCCCCCGCCCCCCCCCCCCCCCCCCCCACCCCCCCTCCCCCCCCCCCCCCCCCCCCCCCCCCCCCCCCCACCCCCCCCCCCCCCCCCCCCCACCCCCCCCCCCCCCCACCCGCCCCCACCCCCCCCCCCCCACCCCCACCCCCCACCCACCCCCCCCCCCCCCCCCCACCCCCCCCACACCCAACCCCCCCCCCCCCCCCCCCCCCCTCCCCCCAACCCCCCCCCCACCGCCACCCCCCCGCCCCCCCCCCCACCCCCCCCCCCCCCCCACCCCCCCCCCCCACACCCCCTTACCCCAAATCTGGAATAAACTTTAACCCTCCCCCCCCCCCCGGGTCATATCAATATATTAAATAGTAGAGCACCTATGGCCCCAAAAACAATTCAAATTGCCCCCAAGGAACCCTCAGAACAAAAACCCCCCCCCTAAAGCCACTTTATCCCCTTGTTCTCATATCTTATTGGTCGAACTTCTTCACAACCCATCATTCTCTCAACCCCCTAAATCCACTAACACCAAATCTGATAGTCCCTGACTCGTTACGTTCCCCCCCCGATCAACCCACCCCCTGATTATTCAAGGAGACTTATTCAGTTACAAGACTCCTTCCAACCAGATAGCGTTTCTAACTAACCGGCTCCCTTTTAGGATCTAATTATCGATGGGGGACCCTGACGTGGTCTAACTGTCACTACGTTGACCAGTCACAACATCAGCCAGACGACGTGTCGGGGCTAAAAAAAACTTGAATAGTGTAACTGGGTCAAAAATAGTGTATATCTTATCAAGAAAGGTCATATTAGTTGTATTTTGCCCTGACATAAAAGTTAGTGCGTTACAAAGTATGATTAAATTTATTCGCAACAACAGATAGTCTGGAATCTGTTGGATAGTAGTATTCTCAGTGAAATTGACCAGAGACGCGGGTGCAATTAAATTCCAGATACAACTACTACACCGCTATACCATAAGGACAAAAAACCACGCAACCGTATGGCGAGATGCCGACCCATAGATCAATAGTACAGGACTGTCGACCCACCCCCCTTAATCGAATGGGGGGTCGTACTAGATATACAAAAGGTTTAAACGAGTGCCTAGGTTCACCCTTCTCCACAACCCACTTTGCACTTCTGGGAGAGCACCTTACATGCACTCCATCCAATATACAACCGTCTCCCATATATATTTATGCACTTCTAAGATTTTCAAAACCACTGGTTGTGCTTAATGATAATTTGGAAAAACCATATTAGATCGACAACAAAAAATTCCCACTTCCCACCAGACATAGAAATACATTAAAACCCCCACCCCCCAGAAATAAACCTCGTACTATCCGTTATACCCTGATCCGTCTGAGTATAATAAGCTTAAACTTGGGGTCATACCTGATATACCATCAAACGAAAAATCTGCAATCCATAACCTCGATACCCTACTCTAATCATTAAACTTCCTACGTAGCACAGCCCCCCACCGCTCTATTCCAGAGGCAACTATGGTAGTGCCAAGCAAGAGAGACTCTCTCATCCTGCAAATCTAGACATTCCCCCTCCATCCCCTTTCCAGTGCTTTAACCATTCCCAATGCAATCCTAATATAAACCCCCACACTGTCCACCCCCCAGTCTCTTAAAAAGTTAAATTCCACGCTGTTAACGGCACACCCCGGCCAAATTGTAGTTCCAACAAATGTACTTTCTTCAACTGACCATGGAAATCCACCTACCTTAGTCTTAATACTCCCCCACACTTGACCCTAACCCTCTCCCACCCTACCAAACCATGTGTCCCCATAACTTACTCCCCCCCCCCCCCCCCCCTCAACCCTCCCACTTCTATCATATTCCCCCGACATTCTAAACTTATAAATCCCCCTAGCTAGTTCAAATTCCGACGGCTTAAGGAGATCTACCCCTGCAACCTAATATTTTAAGACAAATCCCTCCCTAGCCTCTGGGCAACTTCTCCCACCATCTCCACAATGGAAATCAAAACATCCCACAAAAACGCATTTCCCACGGTAACTTCAAGCCCAACAAGCTCTTAACAGCCCCCACCCTAACCCTATTATACCAATCACATCTCCATGACAGAACGCAAAGCGTGTATGATAGTTAGGAGTTGATAGCAAGATGATACAACATTGGTGACTTTTGGCATCCGGGGATTTTCTGACCATGACTCTCGTTATTGAGTGAAACGACTAACAGAAGAAGAAGATCCTTCTTTAAAAGAAAATTCTTTTTCTTCTTGCAAAAAAAGGTGATACTAATCAGAATACGAAATCACAAAGATCGTATCTATATCACTATGAAGAATATGCGAGTATATTGGTACTTTTAATGGTACCGTAACATTCTCGGTCGGATTCAAGTTATGCATTCGCAAATTCTTGTGCCCCTAAGTCGTAGCTTATGAAGTAGAGCCTAATTCTTCAACCATGCCACACGATTCTCAGTGTGCGGTAACAACATTATGGTTTTTTCCCACGAACTAAGACACTAGTTATCTTGCGATCTTTCTTTTGGGACCATTCGTGAACAACAGAATACAAATTTATTGCGGATTGCTAGAAAATCTTTGCAAATTATGTCAAGTATAAGAGGCAAAATTTGTCAGAGTCAAGTCTAGAGGGATCCATGCAGTGTGCACCTATTCAGGCTGCAGATATTCTATTCCGGTCCGTTTCAGAAAATGGCAATAGACATCCCGGTTTGGCCGTTTTAACTAATTAAGTCGGAGCCAGCGACGAGGACATTAATTTATCCTTACTTGTGCGTTGAACATGTGCACGCGTTGGCCAGAAGGCTTATTCCTCTTAAAAAGCATATAAAACTGTCGATATTATCGCAGATGCTCTTTGGCCTTATATTTTATCTTTAGGTTTACCATGGAAACATATTTCCCGGAGCAAACATACTGACTATTCAGACAACGCGCACTCAATTGTACAATATCGCACACTAATGTCTCAGGTGATGGCTACTCCTTGGAACATCCTAAAAATGGCTTATTTATCAGTTAGTATTTCTATCATCCAATAAGAGCCCAATGGATTGGTTTGAACAAATAAACTTAATAGGATAACACTATAAGAACTTACTTGGTCAACAATGGATAACGGAGGATCATAAATCCTGATGATATGGCGAAAGGGTCCTATCCTGCAGCTCTCAACTTTGCTTAAATAGAGAGGTTCCCAAACGAACGAGTATACAGGATATTCTTCTCCTTTTGAACTTGTTAATTTGGCTGGCGCAAGCCGCGCGGTCCTATGATCCTTGCTACACGATTTGATCTCACTGCCGATAATATTGGCGTGACGATGATACACAATCGTCATGCAGTATGAATATGTCATTGCCTCTTAGAAATAGAAAAATTATTCGACTTATGCAGGTTTAGCATACCTTCAATACATCAGAATTTGCTAAAGTAAAAGGATTCACACTAAGCGCTATTTTTCGCTAAAAGAAAAGACGCCTACGTCAACTTTGTCCTGGAGACAAAGCGTTTGCCTTTCCTTCCTCGAGGGAGAAAACAGACTTCTCATTTTGGAAAGGTCCATACACTATTGGTCTCTAAAAATTTCCGGATGTCGACAATATTTGTCGATGTTGATGGAAGGCAATAAAACTCTCTTCACATATAAATAATGATCTTACAGGAATTTATTGAACGACCAGACTATTTACAGCCTAATTTTCCCGGCGACGGACGATTCTCCTTTCCTTTTTCCGAGTCAATGTCCATATCTCATCCCTGTCTGTTTATACATGGATGAGGATAAAACCTACTTTTTCTGATGTTAACTTATCCTCTTCACCGTATGATTCCACTTCAATTTCTAAACGGAACTCATGGGATAAAAAACGTTACCGTCTTTTACCTGTAAAACTTACTTGTCATTTTGAGCAAAACAGAGCAGACAACGTCATCTGTTCTACCTACTACTATCAATAATATCAGGTTTGTCCTTACCGACGACATTCCTAGGACACACAGATGTCATTGAACATGACATCATACTTACTGATCGTTAATCCGATGCAGAGTAAGACCCATACCCCTATACCTATTCACTTTATCATTTTCAAGCACAAGCACAAGTCGAGAAAAGAATTGGGATGACCCAATGATTACACATTAAAAAAAATAATTGAACCATCCCCCACTTCAGCATTATTTTCTTCGTCGATGGTTTATTGTTCGAAAGAAAGACAATACTAACATCCTACGTATTTTGCGTTCGTTGATTGATCGCAGCACTGTGAAATTATAATGTTAACGAAGGTCGATGCCTGATCTGGATGCATTTCATTAGATTGTTCATACTTATTAGACTTGTCTTAAAGCGACAATTTTCATTTTCTAAACCTAGACTGGGTCGCGATACGTGTGAATGGGCAAGTTTCACACACTGACGGGACCGACGGCCATAACACTCTCAGACATGCTCTTTTGCTGACTTCACTCGGCGTGATTATTGTGCTGTGGACCATTTCCATTATGCCTAGTTCGGGCGGTATGAGACGCCCACGCAACTTTCTGTGCGCATGATGCGCGATCCGAAGACTTTCATATCGACTAGCGTACACGCATGGACTGTCATCGCATATTTGGACGACATGCGTGTCCATGTTCTCAGTCGTGCATGACTCTGTGGTGAAGAAGTCCAAGACACTATTTGTGGTTTTTAATACGAGTTTGTTACTATCTCACTCTACGCGAGCTCAGCCGATCTTTTCTCGCATAAGATCGCAAGACACCACTCTAGTGAGCCATTTTGTTGTGGAGTGTGGTAGTTGATAATTTCCTTCGTTTGTCTCCCTAGGGAGACCATCGAGGTCTCCGGTAGACAAGCGGTCTGTTGCAAGCTCTCGGCTAGAGACATAACCTAAACACCATTCTCGAAGTAATCTGAAATCTATCTCGGCGCTCCGAAGATAATAAAAGTCATAGTTACGCGGTAGTTCTTGGCGATTGTAATTACAATTCTATGGACAGAGAACTCGATACATCTAATCTATCTCCACATGTGGGGGCACTCATACTCTTACTTAGGTCGTGTTGAAGTTGAAGGTTAACCTAATATGATGCGTGGCGCTTCCCCTCACACTCCTAATATTTTCTGGTTGCGTTAATCCCGGCTATTCCATATGTCAATGAGCCTATCATCGTCATTGGATTTCAAAGGGTTTATAGGGAATGTCAGATTACATACCATCCTCCCAGCCGTATCCTGCTGTAAGATACGTTCAACGGATTGATAAAGACTTTTGTTCCTCGTAGTGATGCCTATTCATGCGGATTCGGCAGCCTGCACTAATGCACGGGAGTACTTCAAGCGCCACACCTCTGCATTCCTGTAATGTATATTTCTAGGAAGTGACGCGACGGCACGCAGAAAGAGAAATTACTCCGCGCCTTTAGACCCCGCCTGTATTGTTGGCCTATGGTTAGGTCCCATTCTTAAGCTACACACTAAGATACCATTTCTAGCGGCCCGGCATTTCACATAATGGAGAAACCGGTTCCCAAAGCTCTTACCGATCTACTGCAAAGAAGGATTTGAATGCGCTCGAAGATCTATCGCTTACTGCTATTGGCATCTTCACCTCTGTCACCATTTTACGTCCCACTCGCCTGGGCGAGCGGTCCCGTGGTTCGGAATGTAATTGTAGATGGCAGGACGTATTGGTTAGAGCCACATTGATTCCATTTAAAATCTTTAAGTCCTAGATCTCCTGAGTTACATTCCTGGTCTTATGTTGTTCTGAAGTATTAAAATATATAATTAACACACCAATTGTGTCATAGTGGATGATGTATATGCTTCGTAATCTACTATTTGAAGATGTCCATCAAACCTCCCCTGTAACCACCCCTCCATTGATATGCTGATGGTATATTGGATTGTTATAGATACTACATATGGGGTATATTGTCAGATAAAGATAGTATTTGACAATTAGTGATATCGGGATGATGGTTTGCCACAGCAAACTTAGAGCGTTCGGTAATGTTCCCCGGAGTTTGTTTGGCTGTAGAGGAGAAGAGGTTGCTACGGATGAGGGGAATGATTTCCTACTTATCCCAGACAGCTTCTATTTATGCGTTATTGTACCGGATCTTAAGGTTATTTTCAGATGGCATAATGATGCTAAGTTTTGTGGATGTGTGCGTATCTTGCTCATGAATAATATTTGAAAAAAAAAGGGGCTTTTTTTTACCAGGGGGGGGGGGGGGGGGGGTGTGAGTCAATATGTTGCTGTCATTTAAGCTCTGCCGGTCGAGTTTCAAGATCCGTACTTACTTTGTCGTATTTCACATTCTTAATTCTACCCCTAGTCCAAAAGAAAGATGATAATTGTGTAACTATTACCTTGCGATGTAGTGATGATTAGGGTTATCTTCCCGTTCGTTTCTTTCATGTGTCTTCGACTGTATGAAGACTAAGGGTCTCAACGGTAAACACTTCGGAAGTTATCGCTGCACGATTATCTATAAGCGCCGAATAGTAAAAACCGTTGAACCAACACCCAAGATAACTTCCAGTCAGGCCGATCCGATGTAAGCCTGGCCCCTTCTGTGGGACATGATGTCCATTGGTTATTTCGCCGGGGAAAAACCAGAAAAACACAAGAACTCTCTCAGAACACCCAAAACAACACGTGACTGGTTGGCAGGTCTCCCACGGTGTAAAAATCTCTGATGCGTAAACGATGACGACCCACCGCGAGAGTTCTCCCTTATATTGTTAAAGATTCACAACTTCGAGGATTTACTGTGTCCAACGGGTAACACCGAACTTTTTTATTATTGTATAGCATTCAAAAGAAGGATGGCCACGAACGTCGTTAAAACGCAGAAAATTACCGTAATCTTTAACGACTTGAAGCAAAGCATGAGATATCAAAGGTCCCTACATTACAGAAACTTATATTTTGTGTCAAGGTAGCCAACCAATGGACTATTAGTCTGCATCTTATCGAGAAGTACCGGGAACGAAGTTATATTGTGCGGCTGAAACCCTCGTCAGATTGGCACCCTTTTGATACACAAACTAGGAGCCCACACATGGTATAAATAAAAATAAATGATATATATATTATACCATAATATTAATATTATACTATATATCTTTATTACGTCCACTATCTTAATATACCCCTCATATCTACATATGTCGATACAGGTGGATTTGAGCTGAAACAGATTATGGCAGCGCTCAGAAAAAACTGCCCACGCCGTACCCCGTTAAGCTCCCCCCCCCCGTTCCTCTCAGGACTCGCGCACCACGATCCCACAAACTTTTGTCGCGGCCACCCCCCTATCACGGCCACAACCTCCGGTATTACAGTGCAAAATGCGTCACAGAAATCAAACGCCAGGTCTATACTAAACCGATTCATAGGAAAGTTGACATATGTGATAGGGTTGCAGACTAGAAACAGTGCACAGACGGTACAACAACAGAGCGACCCTCATGACGTGCATCGCACATAGAGTCAAAGAAATGGGAAACTTCGCTTTAGGAATTTTCATACCCATTAGTCGCACGTCCACCCAAACAGTCAAGATATTTATGTGATCACCGGCAATAGATAATAACGACACAATGCACAGCAATTCAAAAACTCCAAATATTAACTTGATAGTCATGTAGGACTTCAATACTCAAAAAACCGTGACCTTGTATTTTACACAAGATATCACAAGATAATAAGTTCTGAGTGTTGTTTGAACAGCCACTAGACACTATTCCATACAATCATCATAAAACTTCTGCAACAGTAACAGTCAGACCTCCAGCAGAGCTGTGTCGACTGACAGCATAGAGAATCACAATAACAGACCACCACACCCCACCACCCTAAAACACAAACAACTGTCTGCCTTTGTTCTGTTAAGACTCAAGCCCAGACATCAGGAATAAACGTATACACTAAGGTCGGTTTTTACTGTGCCTGCACGTGCCATAGCAAACTGCAAGGTCGATACTAGTTCCTACCGCACCTTCTATATCGGTTGTTCTAAGGTCAAAACCATCAGACCTGGACGTATGAAGATCCTCTGAGATAAAATCCGGAATCCATGGCAACACAGGACATAAGTCTTGTTGTATATGGTATAGCGCGATCACATACTGATAGACAACTATAAAAACTAGTTCATGTAATAAAAGATCCCAGCGTGACTTAATATCCTAGATCCAAAGTCCTCTACCTCTTTTGCGAATGTCACACAGCAGCGCAGCACCAACGTTTACCCAAAAACCCAGAGATTCAGCGCACAAAATGAAACGAACTTCTAGATGATAGCATAAATGTTTCGTTACAAGAGGAACATGTACCCTTATTTCGGAAAATCAACCCACGAAACATTATGCCTCCAAGGCAGGCTTTGTATTGGGGAATAATACTGGGAAATTTGGTCTAGTTAGGGTAAACTAACTTTCAACAAAGGGGACTAGTGTAATCGTCTCAACTCTCAGAAAATCTACCAAGGACAGACGCATAGCGTTTTGCGGTAACGGTAGATTACGCTACTGGGACCAAATTTTACGTAAACATACTCTGGCTGGGGGGGGGGGTTTCTCTACTGTTAGTTTCTCAACTCTAGTGGGGTGTGAAAGTGGGAGAAGATGTTATTTCTTAGCTGATTCGTGTGGATTTTCAAATTAACCACCCATAAAGACACCCAAAATCTAAGTACAATTGTGGAGATAAAAGTCTTACAACTAAGTCTGTACAGTCCGACCCTTTTAATGGTCCCATGAACAAAGAAGCGTTAAGACCATGGTTTCGACAAGTGATGACAACAAGATTGAGCCGGTAGCCTACCAAATAAGGAGATGATGGTCACGCTCTCGTCGCAAGAAACAACCATAGAGTCCAAAACCCGAACGTGAGCTCTTATACATAGAGAGAACGGCAAACTCCTATAATAGAAAAAAGAAGAATGTGTTCCGTCTAATAACTCGGGTCTGTCCCTTTTGACTTGCCTTAAAAAACACATTAATACACCATTTCAGTCTCAAAAAATATGATCAATACATACGAAAAGGACATCTCATACCAAAGCGACTTTGACGAAAAAAGAATAAATCATTTCCCACGCACCCCAAACACTTAACCGTGCAGCTTACCAATAGTCACCGCCACACCTCCCCCCACCACCGCACAACCAATGAGTGAACCCCACCACATCGTAAACATACCCACCCAAAACAAAAACCCAACCAAAACACCAAAACAACCCAATGTGATGCCACTTGTTTTTTTTTAAATCCCTGAGAGCCGAGTAAAATCTAGGCTCCTACCGCACCGATAACATGCACAAAGCAACAAACAACATGCGGTACGATAATATAACCTAACAAATAATCTAGACCACCTCCTCAACCAATTGTCAGCAAACAAATAAACACAAAGCGAATACTTGGAGATCATTCATCCCAACAGGGTCCTTAGAGAAAAAAAAATTCTATCTAAGTATGTTCGCGGAATATGATTCGACAGCCGACAGGTGCCACCAACAACAAAGCCACCTGATTAACAACCATCGGCGGAACATCAATAATAAAAGTCAAATTTACTCAGCATACCAAATAACTCATGAAATTAAATATATTATTATAGTACAGATATTCATATAACTGAGTTAACCGACTAGGCAAACAGCGAGTGTAATATAGATTCATTATTAAACGCACCCTCCAACAATAACTACAATTTCATAACCTACATCACCCCACAGTCCCCTTAAAAATTCAACACCACATACATAAGTCAAATCATACCCTCATGCCACATACCACACCAATGCCAACCCCCCCCCAACCCCCCCCCCCCCCCCCCCCCCCCCCCCCCCCCCCCCCACCACCCACCCCCACCCCCCAAAAAACACCCCCCCCCCTTTAAGATGTGAGAACATCATCCGCTCCCAATCTAGACAGAGATGATATCCTCAAGTTCCAACAAGGGACCATAATCTCGCAGAGCGTCAATGATGTGCCTGCGGAACAATATTCAATAACACAAATCTTAAAGAAAGAAACTAGGTAAATTCTTATAACAATTATGCAATCATATTATGGAAATGGTGCCGAAGTGATAATCTTTTGCGCCGTAGATTACCTACACTAAGAGGGTTCTTATAAAATTAATGTCGGTACCACTCGCGTTTCTAACATTTCCCTTAAAAAATGCTTCGGCAGCAACTCTATCAACTTCCCTAACAGGTGTCATTATAATATTGGAACTCGGATATCAGGGAAATAAATATATAGACAGAAGATCCATGTGGAAAATCCGTCCCGTGGGCATCCCTGAGACAGAATGTCTGCCCATCCAAGTCATCCGAAACCCCGGAGAATACGCTAGATATCCGAGAAATGAAAATGGCTGTATAGAGCCTATGTCTGTCACGGTGGACCCTCGAGCTATTTAAAGGAGTGGTATTGCTCATTGAATTAGACTATGTATAGCGCTTTCTGAAAAAAACCTCTCTAAAGCTAAATATAGGATGGTACGGTTTCCACATGAAAGAGGTACGCGCATAGAGAAATCTTGTAACTAGGAATGTGTGATGACCATATATCTTATTGCCAATGAAACGTCACGACGTCTGAAAAAGCCGAGTAATTCTATTTCGGCAGAGATTGAATTTCTAGAGTATATCTACAGTATAACCGGGATTGAGCAAGAGTTATTCAGAGGAGCAAATTACTCCACCTGCATTAGGTGCCGCCAATCCCAGTTGACGACAGGAGCTCACGTTCGAAGAAACAAAAAGTCTTCTCAAACGAGTAGGTAACCGAGAATGGTGGAGTATGAAACTGGGCGGTTAACCTGGTCAATTAGAGGATTGACCATGGTTAGACCAGCGACGAATCAAGAGTAGGTCGAAAGAATTATTCTTCAATAAGTTAGATTAGCGGTGGCAATAGTGGAATGGATGCAGCATCGAAGGGAAGTCGTCCGTAGAATTGGGATCAAACGCTAATAGATCATCCTTACTTGAATTCATTCTTCACTTAGAGGTACACGACAAATGGTTAAGTATTTACTGAAACAGTGTGGTCCTATGTCTTTAAAGACCACGGAACCAAACACGGGACCTAGGAAGGAAATCTCATTAATCCTATTAAAGGCGTGTAGCGGGTTTGTGCAGAGGGCAAGTTTACCTACTCGAAGGATGTAGACTAGTAATGGTAAGTAACCCAAAGTAGTCAGAATTCCCAGGAATCTCTCGGAATAGACCAGAATTATTTCATCTAGGTACTGCTATGACAGAGCAGGTACGATATGCGAGAATTCGCCGCTTAATGACGTTTAGGGGATTGTAGCATGGGGAGGGCGAGATAGAACCATGAAAGGCTATGAAATTCCATGGGGAATAATGAAACCCGCTAGGTGGAGAAAAGAAAATCTGTAAAGGTTTGGCATCGGGCACTTGGTTAGAGGAGAACGTATGCACCAAATAGAACTTGAGACTAATTCTAGGTTAGGTAAAGAATCTAGAAGTAGTAAAGTTTATTGAGGCGCGCTTCTAATGAGGCGTACATAGGATCAGCATCGCAACTTCGTACACGCTGGTTAAATTTGCGGATAAGTCTACGCAAATGCGATGTTATTATCCTTCTGTCGAACAATAACCATAGACGAGAGTATGCAGAAGTGGATGGTCAATGATTTCCAACGTATCATTTCATCCAATGATCCAGTTTTCAACTTGAGACTGGAAATAACTGGATAGGTATGGAGTTGGGTCTGACTCTGATAGGATTATCTGGATACTACGTTAGACAATGTCATGTTCAATGCGGCAGGTGTGTTGTACCTGGGATGTCTGTTAAAGAACACTACTGGAAAAGTTTGCAACATCGAAGAAAAATCTGTCGATGGTCCTCAGCGGAAAGAGTTGGTGCTAATACGGTCAGTTTTTCTAGAGGACGGCTAGAATACAAGTTGGGACCATGAGAAAGAGGAGATTGACATCAGAATTTGTTCTGGGAAGCACCATTTATCATTTGCGCAGCAGACATGTAAGCAACCTTTTTTCATTGTTGAGTGGCCAGTCATATCGTGGGGATGAACCAGACCATCGCGTTATCTAGCACGAAACATTATGCCGCAAGCTGGCATTGGAATAATACTGTGGAAATAGTCTAGGAGTGCTATCTACATCGACCTATAAGTACAACGGGAGTGTCCTATCAGAAAATCTACATGACGAGGTTGTTCGTCCGCTCGATACTCAGACCATTTCTAAATGCCCAGCTTGGAGGAACACACCGAACGTAACTCCCAGTTTTGAGCAAGGCGCAGTTAACCCATATCGTGGTATCAATCTCACACCAAATCGCTTTTAAGAAAACATTCGAGATAAAAGGTCATACACATTCGTCCTTTTATGGTCTAAACAGAAGCGTTAGACATGTGTCAGGCATTCTACAACAGTTGACTGATAATTCATCATAAGGAGATATGGTCACGCTTGTTTAAAGAAAGTCTAGACCGAACGTGTTAGCTTCAAAGTGAAGGCAAACTCTAAGAAAGAGTAGTCTCATGAACTCGGGTCATGTCCCCACACCTTTGACTGTAAAAATCATGACATACATCATTTCATTCAAAAATGAATCATTATCATACGAGAAAAAAATGATCATACAAGACTTTCGGAAAAAGTAATTATTTACAATTTGTGAGCTCGAAACAAATAAGCTTGTACGGACACTGATAGGATGTGTGAACCGCTTGACGGCAGTAGTACACAGCTGCCACCATGGGAGTAAGTACTGGCGTACGGTTACTTGATACCCGTGGACTCTGATACTGTGCAAGGGGCGGTTAGGCAAGTAACGCCTCCCCCCCCCCCTAGATGTCCCACATTTCTGAAGGGATCTGACGCGTGGTGAGTCAGGGAAGACCAAAGCGGCCGATTAAGAGGTTATTGAAATGACATACTAGTGAAGATGTACGAATATTCGAATGTTTACACGCCTTTAAGCACAGTGTTGTATACCAAACGATTTCTGTTATATGACCATGTTTACACTGACTGATCCTGGTTGATGCAATGTGTGTTTCCGTTTCAATAAATGTTTTTTGAAACGGTCTGCCGAGCAAGGGGCCCAGCATATTGACTACGGCTCTGTGAGTGTATATGGTTGCATGTTCTACATATAGACGAGCCTATAAACCATTCGCGCCTCTCCATCCGCCTCCCACACGAAGCAATCATCTTACATAGTACAACACATCGTAACAACATTTGATGTTGACTGTCTTGTGCAAAATGGGCACCTCAAGACCGGAACGCGGTTGCAATATGTTTGGGTTCTTTGTAATGGTGTGTGCGCTCTAAATAATGTTTTGGTCGGTGGTTGAGGTTGTGTGCGTGATATGGTGTGATGGTTGGAAGGGTATAGGATAAATGGTGTGTTTCGTACACTTGGTTTAGTGCTCTATATATGGTGTGGGGCGGTAGTATTGGGTTACCAACATAGGATTACTGGTGATCAATGATTGTAGATTTAGTTATAACATTTATAGGTCAGGGGGAAGTGATTTTGTTTGGTGTACTTTGATTGAGACACAGGCAGGATATTACAGGGCCCAAAGATAATAGGCAACCAGATGACGGAGTGTGAGACGTGTGGTAGTATGGGTTGTATCGCTCATGGAGATCTAATTTTGGCTGTATGAATACTGGATCGTTAGTACTGTGCCTTGTTGGGCCAGGATATAACAGGCACTTAGATCTTGCCTTGTAGGTCTAGTGCAGAAACGTGTGTATGGTCGAGTGAAGTATGAGGGTTACTTCTGTGGTATTATGTCAGACGTTCTGAGTTCGCGCTTAGAGCGTGGATATCTGTGAGTACCTGGGCGAAGTCGGACCTTTTTGTATGGAGGTACCTTCCGGATAACTTTGAAGGTCAGGGAGTTTAACTGCGATGCCGAGAGATAAGAGTGGCTTCCGGGATGATGGGATGCCGATGAAA
>JAMPIV010023081.1:0-203373 GCA_024509875.1 Oreohelix idahoensis
TTCACACTGACCCCACGGCCAGCTAGGCATCCCCAAAAAAAGATGCTTTGCTGGCCGTGGGGTCAGTGTGATTCGCTTGATAGCTAGGCGGAGTTGTCGTACGGAAGGTACGGGGTTCGAACCCTGGGTAAGCCACTCACGTCTGTTGTTTTTCTGTTGTCCAAGTGTTCTACTTCTTTATTTCTTACGAGTGCCTGAAAACATACCTTTATGTTTGTCTAATATTAATTTTAGCTTTTGTTTAATGATTCTGAATTTTCAAAAAGGGAGGTAAGACGATTGACATCGATTTTCTCACTAATGAAATCATTTGGTTTTCTTCATTTTAATGTCAATGTAATGTGCAATGAAAACCGTTTATGGTATGTGAGTTTCATAATTGTATCTTTATTTTGTTTTAAACTGCAGATGCATTTGTAAGTGGCCTTTCAATTTTTTTAGCAGTATATATTAGTACATATTTGCTTTTCCTCACATACTTCTTTTTATGTCCCTTAAAAACAACCATTTGCTCTCACATCTTTTGTCTTCTCAGTACTTCATTTCCAGTAAAAGAAAACAGTTAAGAAAATTGATTGCAAACGTTAGTAGAAACTGAGTGCGCCTAGATCAGCAGTAGGGAACCCAAGAGTTATTGGGATCTACTTTAGAAACACTAAGCTCTATAAAGATCTACATTGATTAAATCATGTCTCAGGTGGTGTAGTTTTAGGAATTAGGAATAAGTCCAGTCTATAAGTAACTTTAATCTCTGGCTCACGACCTGCTTCCTGTAATCCCATCATCACAGCTGTGGAAAATTAAAACGAAATATTTTATGGAACGTTAATTTCACTTCAAAGACAATATTATTCCTTTCTATCTTATGGATCTTCTTCTTTGATCCTTGGCCGCTGGCTGACAAAGCAATCAGTGGCCATTACTCCTGGTGGCGTCTTGTAGCGCAGCAAAAAACTGCCTCTATCTTGCTCTTTCGACAGCTATCCTTCATGTGCCTCAGCTCTGGTTCATGCTTTGCATGTCTGCCTCCACAGTTCTCCGCTAGGAAGATTTTGGTCATCTTTGTTTTCGCTTGTCTTCTGGAGTCCATAGCATGGTAGTTCTGGTGATGGTGTCCGAGTCTTTTTTCTGAGCATATTTTACCAACCCCAATTTCAGCGTCTACACTCTTTGATGTCGCGCATTGTTTTCTTGGTGGCGTCAAGTAATCAGTTTCTTGGTTGGTGATGGTGTTTGGCCAGAAAATTCAAAGAATTGTCCTTAGTAGGTTGTGTGGAAAAGGTTGGTTGATGGCAGTTTGGACATTTTTGACTTTGTTTAGATTGGTGAAGGCTGTTCTGGCTTTATTCATTTTGGTTTGCTGATATCTTTGCTTGTTCCACCATCTGTTGTTACTATGCTTCCTAAGCATGTAATCAGTCTTATACAGTTCACAAATAAAGTGAATTTTAGAAAGCTAACTTGCGGGTTTTCATTTGGAATGTGGTGAGAGTACCTTTAAATCTGGGACACCGCGCTTTTGAGAAGAGATGAGTAGTCCGGACATTTATCTAGGTTAAAAATTCATTTTGCGCCCTCCGTTCACCTAGAAATCTACGTAATGATACCCTGTGAACTACCAGTAGATCACGAATAGACTCCTGGCCTAGATGATGTCACGGGAGTGACTAATAATTTTTATTTTACCAACGCGTCCCATTTTTCTTACACTGTTTAATGTTTCTGGTTTCCTCCATTTTTTTGCACTTTCGGTTTTCTTTTTCTTCTGATTTATTTACCTACGTAGCCCATTATTCCCCTCTCAGACCCCACCACCCCGCAGTTTGATTTCGTTCTGGCCTTCATTATAAATTCACCACTCGGTCAGTAGTGGTCAGCTTACGATAATATTACCTAAGCTGCACCTGGTGTTTTGTCTGACAAAGGGAACGCTTGTAGCTCGTAACAGCGTTGATCTCGAGCAAGTAATAGTTTCTATTGAAGAAGCGAACCCACTATCCTACTAAAGACGGTAGCTGGGGAGCAAAGGTGAGGCAACCCTTTGAGTCTCGGTACCCGCTTTTATCTCCGATTCAGGGGAGACAAAACTCACGTTCGTTCTGAGATTTTTGTTGTGGCCTTTGATCGCCGCAGTTAGTTCATAGAATAATATTATGTCTTATGTATGAAACTTTCTCGCGGCTATTGTCTCTGAAGTAAACTCTAGGATAAACATTTGTCTTACTCATGATTTACGTTATACGCCGAACATCTGTGGGAACATGCGATGCCAGGTGGCCGGGGTTAGCGTCTCTTGTAGATTATAAATCTAGATAGTTTTAACTCAGTCAAGCACACTCGTAAATTTTTCCTGTCCGTAGATGACCAAATGACTTAGGCAGATGTGGGCACAAAACTAGATTGTGTTGCCTATTCTCGCCATCTCGGGTAAGGTTGACATTCTATTGTAATATATATAGATATATATTTATATCAAGCAAACAATAAAATACAAATAACGTTACAATAAACAGTTATGCCCCCCTATGGGATGATAATTATTTTTAATCATTGCTATGATAGTCTCTTCGTCTGTCCTTTATTCTTGTGAGTTCGCCCTCCCGTTTTACTTCCACTCTATCAATTATCAGCATACGCCCGCCATAGCTAATATATCTTTACATACATGTAACTGTCAGCAATGCTCTGACAGCAAAATCTACTCCAGTCCACTTCCAAGCTCAACATAAGGGCTATCAAACCCTGTAGTTTCCAGCTGAGTGGATACTGTGATTCTTCTACAACATTTAAGATGTACGTTACAATAAAATACAGCATTAGACATTACATAATAAATGGTAATGCTCCCCTTGGGGTCGTTACACAAAAAAGGAAAAGTAATAACCTCCCAAAAAAATTGAATACAGGCAAATGCAATGTTATAGCTATGATAATACGTTTTGTGACATAAACAATAAGATATAATTATATTCTCTGGCTGGTTGCTGCATTCCTGGATTGCCGCCGAAAGTTTCAAACCTGTGTCTAACTACACAATAGGTAGGCATATAATAATTCCACACAACCACTAGAAGTTTCTCTCAGAAAGTAATAAAGGTCTACCTCTTTTAAATTCAAGTGTTATAGCGAATCGCACATCCCCTATTTCAGTTTTTAAGTGGCATAACTTAACACCACTGACATTTTCCTTTAAAGTAATGACGTTTTTTTAAACTTACTCGTTAAACCCATGGTGAGCACTGAACGTACGATGAGTTCTTCCGCCTAGTAAGTATCTGTTTATCGTAAGTATACCATTAAACCCCCCCAGTTGAAACAATAACACCCAGGACACCTAACTGCTAAATCACCAGTTAACTAAAGGGGCGGTAAGACGCGTTTACATTTCACTGAATTTAATTACCGGAAAATCACCTAAAATTAATTCAAGTCACAACTACTATCATTATAAAGCTACCATATATATATAATATTATATATATATATATTATATATATAAAAAAAGTATATAAACTAAATAGATATATATATATAATATATATTATATAAATATACAAGGATTGGACATAAAGTCATGGCCTGACCATGAAGGATCACAAGGAGGAAGATAAATACTTGGCACATTTAAAGTTCTTTCATTATTTTGCACTGATATGGGTGTGAAGTATGCGTTGACTTTGTTTCTTCAATGGTATTCCCGATACGGTGGCATGGGCGCAATGAACCCTATTGACCGGAATCTGCTGCTCCAAAGATTTGACAAAACAATGGAAAAGAAGGAGATACTTCGTATAAAAAACTAGGTGTCAACAGGTTTTAAGTGCGGGGTATGGCCGCTCAAATGTTTGTGATCTGCCAAGATCTGGCGTAGATCCAGCCTCAGAGTGCAACGATGAAAATGCAACAAGAGTGAAGAAAATCATTGGACCATGATCGAAAAATGACAATTGTGGGAGATAGCATAAGTAGAGTAAAACTAAATGAAAGAACAGTTTATAGAATTTTACACAACAGACTGAACATGAGAAAAGTGTGTGCACACTGGGTTCCACGACTGTTGACACGTGAACAGTAGCAAACGAGGGTAAATTGCTGTCAACAGTTGCTCAAAAAGTGTCAGTCAACAATTTTTTTGGAGACCATGGTGACAGTAGATGAGACTTGGGTACACCATTATGACCCCGAATCCAAAATTGCCAGCATGCAATGGGAAAACCCCGGGCTCCCCAACACCTGTCAAGCCGAGAGCACAGAAATCTGCAGGAAAAGTGATGCTGACTGTTTTTTGGGACGGCAAAGGTGTCCTTTTGAAAGATTATCTGCCTCGTGGCAACAGTTAATGGACAGTACTATGCAGATCTTCTCACCAAACTAAGAAAGGTTGTGACCAGGAAACGAGGGATAACGCGCACTCAAAATCTTCCTTTGCTTCAGACAACGCGCCCTCTCACAAAGCACGGCTTGTGCAGCTAGCAGCCAACGATTTGAATATTGAAATTCTTCCACACCCACCATATTCTCCAGATTTGGCCCATCAGACTTGTTTCTATTCCCAACTCTTAAAAAACAGCTAAAAGGAAATCATTTTGACAGCGATGAAGAGGTTATACTGGCATGTGATGACTGGTTTAGTTTGAAAAAAAAGGGTGTTCTACTCCCAAGGTCTTTTCAAGGTCAAGCAGAGATGGTAGAAGTGTGTCAATTCAGACGGTGGCTACATTGAAAAGGAATAAACACTATACAAAAAGTTTCAGCTCTCTGTGACATGTTCTTCATGGTCAGGACCCAAGACTTATGTTCAATCCCCTTGTATATGTGGAGGAAACACTGACATAATGCGGACAAAAATATCAAAACTAAGTTTTAGAGGATGAAACTTATCATCATCATTTTCTTTTTCGCTCCCAATGGAGCAAGGAGCCACCACTGTTGCTGGTTCATGTGCAGGAAGCCTGCACCAAGCATCCGAATGATCCTGCAGCGGTGGTTTCTATAGCAATGTGTTATACATGATGAGGTTGCCAGCCTCATATTAGTTGTCTATGAGCGACATCCGTCAGGGAGAAGGTGCCCTACTCTTTTCTTGCCTCCATTACCCCCCCCGGGGGGACCAAAAGATGTAGCAATTGAGAATACAGTCAGCGACCCATAGCTTGACTGCTTGCGTCAGGGTCAGCGAACCAGAGCCGGTCAAGACCGTAATCCACCTCCACGTGGTGGTCCTGGAAACAGTCTGCAGCAGTGCAGTCTGGCTGAGCGAGTCCGGATCGCAGCGGGAAGGCAAACCCGGTCCCAAAAAATGCCGTGCTGAAGTCGGATGTGTCGACCGAAAGGTACAGATATCACAGTTACGGCGTAAACAGACACAACGCAACCACCGTCCTTTTCAGGGCGAACGAGGAAGAAGAAGACACCCCCGGGGCCTCCACGGGGCTGAATGTATGCACAATGAAGTAAAAAAACGAAAACTTCAGAACGGAAATGAATAATTTTATTTTCTTTTCAATTAAATTCAATCCCCTTTAGTTCCCCAAGGAGCATCAGCCTTCAACAAACACACGACAACTCCTCCTGTCACGTGACATCAGCTCAAGTTGTTTCCACATCTTTCTCCTCATTTTGTCTTAAGTTCTTTTCTCCATGTGAATTTGGATCTACTTCTGCCTCTCTTACCCTGGGGATTCCCAGATCAAAGACTGCCTTGTCGTGCTATCAACAGGTTTCCTCAATGTACCTCTATGCTTCCCATCGCCAGCGTCTTCTTGTCACCTTTTGTTCCGATGGCCTTTGTCTGGTTCTTGTCATCATTTTCGCATTGGTGATCTTGTCATACCATTTCAACCCTTCTATTCTACACAAGCACCCATTCATGAAAGTCTGTAGCTTTTTGGATGTTGTTGTTTTTTTTTTGGTTTTTTTTTGTTCTCCATGTTTCAGAGCCATACAATAGGATTGACTTCATATTTGAGGTGACAGCATGTGAGACGTATATTAAATTTACGTATTGTGAAAAAAGCTACATATATTTGAAAAGCAATCATATTAAAATATATGTTTAATCCAGCTTAGATCTTGTGATGGTTTGCATGCGTAAACACGTCAAATTTCCAAGTAATCCACTCAGATAGGATCACGGAAGTAACACGCATCCAAGAAAAGAAAAACAAGTCTGACGTAATACCACTAATGCTTGTTTTCTAATACTGGCTCAGTCAATAAGGAATACCTTACAGAAGGAGTTAAGTAATTGAAGAAAATCTGTAAATACTACACAACTGTAAGAAAATAATTGCGCAACAGTTGTGTAATATTTACAGATTTTCTTCAATTGACTTTACTAGTACACAACTGTAAGACAATAATTGAGCGTCCGATTGGCACAACGGTAACAGCACTGACCTCTCACAGCAAAGGTACTGGGTTCGAAATATGGTAGCGTCACGCTCCAGTCTACCCAGCTGCAAATGAATACCTGACTCTGCTCTTGAATTAGGGAAAGCAAAGGCGGCGAGTAAGGGATCTGGTCATCCTACCTTTCGAAGCTGGACTTTGTGTAGTGAACGTCTCTAACACTTCACTCCTCTAAGGCAGTATCTGCCACTGGGGGGGGGGGGGGGGGGGGGGGGGGGGGACTACTTTTAAGACGCTCAGTGACAGCGGATCAAAGTCAAGTCTAGACAATACACCAAGAGCTGATGGTCAGTGACAGCGGATCAAAGTCAAGTCAAGACTATGACACCACCAGAGCTGATGGTCAGTGGACAAGCGGATCAAAGTCAAGTCGAGACTATATCAACCAAGAGCTGATGGTCAGTGACAGTGGATCAAAGTCAAGTCAAAGACTATACACCAAGAACTGACGCTCAGTGACAGCGGATCAAAGTCAAGTCAAGACAATACACCAAGAGCTGACGCTCAGTGACAGCGGATCAAAGTAAAGTCAAGACAATACACCAAGAGCTGACGCTCAGTGACAGCGGATCAAAGTAAAGTCACGACTATACACCAAGAGCTGATGGTCAGTGACAGCGGATCAAAGTCAAGTCAAGACTATACACCAAGAGCTGACGCTCAGTGACAGCGGATCAAAGTCAAGTCAAGACTATTCACCTGGAACTGACGCTCAGTGACAGTGGATCAAAGTCAAGTCAAGACTATACACCAAGAACTGACGCTCAGTGACAGTGAATCAAAGTCAAGTCGAGATTATACACCAAGAGCTGACGCTCAGTGACAGCGGATCAAAGTCAAGTCAAGACTATACACCAAGAGCTGACGCTCAGTGACAGCGGCTCAAAGTCAAGTCGAGACAATACACCAAGAACTGACGCTCAGTGACAGCGGATCAAAGTAAAGTCAAGACTATACACCAAGAACTGACGCTCAGTGGCAGCGGATCAAAGTCATGTCGAGATTATGCACCAAGAGCTGACGCTCAGTGACAGCGGATCAAAGTCAAGTCAAGACTATGCACCAAGAGCTGACGCTCAGTGACAGCGGATCAAAGTCAAGTCAAGACTATACACCAAGAGCTGACGCTCAGTGACAGCAGATCAAAGTCAAGTCAAGACTATACACCAAGAGCTGATGGTCAGTGACAGCGGATCAAAGTCAAGTCAAGACTATACACCTAGAACTGACGCTCAGTGACAGTGGATCAAAGTCAAGTCGAGACTATACACATAGGACTGACGCTCAGTGACAGTGGATCAAAGTCAAGTCAACACTATAATTTCACCAAGAGTTGACACACAGTGACAATGGATCAAAGTCAAGTCAACACTATAACTTCACCAAGAGTTGACACACAGTGACAATGGATCAAAGTCAAGTCAACACTATAACTTCACCAAGAGTTGACACACAGTGACAATGGATCAAAGTCAAGTCAACACTATAACTTCACCAAGAGTTGACACACAGTGACAATGGATCAAAGTCAAGTCAAGACTATACACCAAGAGCTGATGGTCAGTGACAGCGGATCAAAGTCAAGTCAAGACTATACACCAAGGGCTGACGCTCAGTGACAGCGGATCAAAGTCAAGTCAAGACTATACACCAAGAGCTGATAGTCAGTGACAGCGGATCAAAGTCAAGTCAAGACAATACACCTAGAACTGACCGTCAGTGACAGCGGATCAAAGTCAAGTCAAGACAATACACCAAAAGCTGACGCTCAGTGACAGTGGATCAAAGTCACGTCAAGAAAATAATTAATGCTGTAAAATATTACTAGTCTGTTTTATTCATAAATTAATTTCCTTTGTTTTTGCCCCTTATAGAGTATTGAGACACCATTATTTCTTTGTTGGCTGATAGAAGAACATGAGCTGGGGCTGGGCGACATTTTCAGGCCATAAATCGGGGATTCCTCAGTAAAAGAGAAGTTGGAAAGAAGACGAAGTTGGCTGCATGCCGCTCCACCTATGTTCCAGTCTTGATGGATGTGTCATGGGCAATGACTACAACCTACAAAGGCCAGCTCCAACCTCAGAAGTGCGGTATCTGAGGGTGGTGGTTGAAGTAACAAGAAGAGACATGGTTCGCGAACAGACGATTCGGCAAGGCGTCCAAACACAGCCACTGCAGGCCTAAGTAGACCAGTCGCGCAGGTTTGGTCATGTCTACAGAATGGGAGAAGATTGGCTACCACGTCAAATATAGGAAACTAAGAGCCAGGGATCCAGACTTCCAGGACGACCCAGAGTCCGCTGGGATGACAACATTAGGCAATCTCTGAAGAACCGAAGACTAGATTGGAACCAGGCCAGGAGGAACACAGCCGATAGGATAGTATGGCGCTCTCCCTGACAAACTTCTACAACCCAGGGTAGAAGAGGAACGACTAAGTAAGTAAGAGACATCATTACAACTTGTCCCCATCCAGGATGCCTGCGTCAAAGTTCACGTGTTTTTGTAAGTGTAGTTTCTGTAGCAATATTTTTTACATGATGAGGTTGCACAACCTCATATTAGTAGCCTCATACGACATGCCTGAGGAAGCAGTAGTCCTGTTCTGTCTGTGTCTCCCCCCGAGACCCCCGGGAACTAAATGGGGCAAGACTGATGCAATAAATCCTCAAGATTTTTTCCTTTGCGCTCCTTACGTATATGGAGTCACCATTACAGCTGGTCCCCTTACAGGGCGCCTGTACCCAAGCTGCCACATGCTCTTGCGGCAGTGGTTTCTGTGGTAATCTTTTACATTATCAGGTTGCCAGCCATATCCATAAACGCATATTAATCGCCGTGTACGACATGCATGAGTGTGCAGTTTATTCTTTCTTTGTCTCTTCAGACAACTTCAACGGGGCATGTAAGCTCATGCTGCATTCAAATGTCGTAACAACGTACTATAATTAATTAACTCAAATCAATCTGCTGCTCTACTCATAAAGAAACACATGGCAAGCCACTGCAGTTGACCTTCTTGCAGGAAGCCTGTGACAAGGCACTTCTTGGGTTTCTGACAGTGAAAGTTTCTGTTGCCGTGTGTTTTACATTGACAGCTGTATGCACAATCTTGCATTAGTCGCCTCTTACGACATGCATTCGTGCCATGGGTTCGCACCCCTCTTCTGGGATTTACTGAAGCCGTTGATAGATCTATGTTAAATACTAAGAGTGGAATTTTACTTTGCATTCATTTTTTGTGACGTTTGTATAGGTCATAAATCACAGATCGCGCACGTACTCGTTGACAGATCTTGAACTCGTGTGAACTCACAAACCTAAGGTAAGTATTTAGGCCCTGTGAGAGCTCAGATAAGGCCCTGGTAATTTCACAATGTGAGGTCTGCTCAATGTTTGGGAAGAGAGGTAAACAATATTTTAACGTCAAAAAAGGCATGTAAAATAGGCTGACATGAGGCCCCCTCTGAGGTGAAGCCCCGGCCAAGTAGCCCAGATGGTCTCCCTACCTCCTTTTCCTCCTTTCTCTTGTAAGGCCTGCCGGTTTGTACTCACAAAAGTATGCATGACTTGAAGGTACTCACAAACACGCTTTGGTATGTAAAAAAAGAGGTTGGCCCATGGCAGATATTAGCGCAGGAAAGGGAAGTGTCAAAGACTTCACTTTACTTGGGTCCAGCTATATGAGGTAGGATGATCAGCTCCTTTCCTCGTTGCCTTTGCTTTTCCTAACTCAAGAGCAGAGTCAGTTGCCCATTTACAGCTGGGTAGACTGGAACGTGAAGTTACCAGGTTTCGATCCCAGACTCCGGTAACCATGCTGCGAGAGGCAAGCGTTCTAACCACTCTACCAGTCGGACCACTCCTATGGCATGTAAGAAAGGTAGTCTCATAGCAGATACTATCGTAGGGGAGTGAAGTGTTAGAGACTTCACTATACTAGGTCCAGCATCGAGAGGTGGGGTGACTAGTTCCCTTCCTCGCTGCCCTTTTCTTCCCTCACTCAAGTGCAAAGTCAGGTACGCATTTACAGCTGGGTAGACTGAAGCGTGTCGATACCGTGATTCTAACCCGGCACCTTCGCCGTGAGAGACCAGCGCTCTAACCACTCTGCCAATCGGACGCACTGGCATGCACAAACCAATAAACCTACTAGCAGTAGGGCATATGCACATAATAACCTACGGCATATATGTACCCATACGTCGACAGCGCATATGGACTCACAAACCTATGACGTATGTTTATTCATAAACCTATCTCTTTTTTGTATTGTTACATACCTAGACAGCGTCCGAGTGGCAAAATGGTTTAAAGCGCTTCTCGAGACGGAGGGACTATGTTCGAAGTAAAGTTGTTACTACGATCTAGTCTACCTAGCTGTAAAAATAGGTGCCTGGCTCAGATCTTGAGGTAGGGAACTTTTCTCGGGCCAACGGCCCCTTCCATAAACCCATCCCCATACCCCACTACTCTACCTTATTAAAAAAAAGTATTATTAATATACTATATAATTCTCTAAAAGTGTCCCGTCCCACAAATAACTGTCGTGGTCTTGAAATTATATACAAGTTAAGGGCTTCTATCTGTTGCACTAAACTGCAAAACGCTTAACATAGCGGATATCTTTTCGCACAAATTTGGAAGTATATTTTAAATAATAAATAAAAAACTTATAGTAAATTGGCAAAGAATATATACAATATGTTTTATTGTTATATTTTTAAAAATTCCCCTTCGATAGAGATGTGGATAAATTACATCCTGTGACCAAAAAAAAAAAAAAAAAAGCCAATATAATTTTTTTTCAAAAACTTTACAAAAATGGATAAAATAACTTTCATTCAGAATAAACCAAATGAGTTCTACAGTCTTCTAAATGTGCTGCTGACGCTGAAAGGTTAAAACGTTTGCTTTAGTTCCCCCCCCCCCCCCCATCCCGCCGTCATTATTTTGACGGGTATATTGACTAGTTCTCTAGAATAGCAGTTTGCACAATCCTGTAAGGAAGATATGAGTATTAACAGTCAAGTTCTAACACAGTTTAAAATACTCTAATATCTGTTCCACATTCATTCATCTCTTTTAGTTCTTGCTTTCTCTCTCAGGCTATCTTCCCCTATCACACATCTTTGACTTCATTACAACTTTAAAGACTAAGCGAGGAAAGTAGTGTTTCACTCTAGGTTCTAGCAATAATAAATTAGCGTTCAAAAGGGTCTACCCCCTAGCCTTATAACGCCCCAGTAGGTATTCACGCCCACCCCCAGGGGGCGATACCGCCCATTTCACAGAAGACTGATTGTAAACAAATGATATTAGGCTAAGTCAGCGAAAGTATTCTGTGAAGATAGAAACAACACAACGGTAAGACGATATCAGACAGTGAGGTAAATGAAAATATGTCATCGGGGAATTCTAAAAAAAATTAAAAACAAAAAACAAAAAAACAAGGTAACGGACAAATATATATACCTAAAGGCTTAATTATATATAGTTCATTCTATAGACTTCAGTTACACAGAAATCATCGACAATTATATAACTTCATAAGCCTTAAAAAATTCCAACCTGATGACAGACGGACAGACAGACTGACAGAGGGACGGACCGATGTATTAATTACATACAAGTAACGAAGGGCGTTGTAGCTGCTTCATTGCGCAGCACTCATCATATCTCCTGCAGACATTGTTACAAATCCCATAAATAAAACTATCAGCCGGCCACACATCCGATGATCAATCATCAATCCTAACCCTGGCGTAAACTGTCACAGCGACGTATATAATAAGGTCTGTCTGCCAGTGTCTCTACAAGTGTTCTTGTTTGTTTGTTTGTCTGTATGCCAGTCTGTCCGTCCGTCCACCCGCCTGCTTGACTATCTATCTATCTATCTATCTATCTATCTATCTATCTATCTATCTATCTATCTATCTATCTATCTATCTATCTATCTATCTATCTGTCTGTCTGTCTGTCTATCTATCTATCTATCTATCTATCTATCTATCTATCTATCTATCTATCTATCTATCTATCTATCTATCTATCTATCTATCTATCTGTCTGTCCATCCATCTGCCCATGTGTCTGTCTGACTCTCTGTCTGCCCCTCTGCCTCTCTGTCTTCCCGTCCCTCTATCTGTCTTTCTGCCTATCTGTCTGTCTAACTATTTATCCTTCCATTGATCACAGCGTGTCTAGCTCCCTACCTACCATACCAGCCTGCGTGCCTGTATACAGAAGAAGACAAAGGCGATGATCAAACAAGGACAAGGATCTAGAGTTAGAAGCACAGTACAGACTTGTCTAGTATGGGTCCACCTGCTGACTGGCATTCAACACTTCTGGTTAAATAAAGACAATTACACACTTGGAGATACCACCAATCAGTTACGGCAGGGGTCAAAATAAACTGCTAAAAAGATATTTAAGACGTCTGTATAGGGTTCCCAACGTAATGTACTCGAACCCTAGGATAGGGATCCGCAACGTTTTTACTTCACGGCATATTAAGAGTATCCTTCAAATCTTCACGGTATACTATAATATTTAAATGAGTGGGTACGGTAAAATATTTAAAAACTCGTTGCAACCTTATATTAAACAACATCCCCCATTGTCTGTGATGGATCGGTGGATGATGATAACTCAATCTATTAGTTGTAAAATTGTACGTGGAGTCGGAGTGGCTAAGAGGTATGGCGTCCGCCGCTAATTCTAAAGGTACCGGGTTCGGTCCCAGTGTCGCAGAGTGAAGATATTTGCCTATTTGAAATTTTGTTATTATCTCTCAGACCTAAGGGTCTTATTCGTTTGGATATGCACCCTAATATAACCGACTAGGTTGAACGGGACGCGCCTCGCCAAAACGAGGCAAAAGTTTTACATTAACAAAAATTTAAAAAAAAATCTCTCCATCCTGTATATTGCTTTATTTTCTCTCTATCCTAAGTTTCTGAAAAAAATGTTTCTCACGCACTTAACTCAGGTGTAGATTCGGTCAACCAGCGTCCAGGTCTGTTAGGATTTTCCAGACTCGGCTTTCTAGATATTTATGGCCTGTCTTCTTCCTCATTGTTAATACGTTTGAGCTCGGAACCACAGCACGAACACTCGTGACATTCAATATGCAAACTAATTTGCGGCGATACTTTTGCATATCGTGAGAACTTTAAAAAATGTAGCGGGTAAATCGAAAATAATTCTTTCTTTCTTAAAGAAACTAGTTTTAGACTTCACTTGGTGATTGTCGTAAATTTATTTTGAGAGAAAAAGAGTCTTAGAAATAGTGGTCCGGTTTAGAGTGAAAAAATGATGATGGAAAGCTCAGTGATAGAAAATGTAGAGATTTAATAGTTGCTTCACAGCGAGCTGGAGGAGAGTAAAGACAGACTTATTTACGACAAATCGTTTTCTCTCAATCTTCTCTTTCACTCTCCTGGTCAAACAATTATTTGCCAGTTTTCCAGACCCGCATCTGCGCGCACACCGATTTGGTGTTTTTCACACACACAGGCGACGTTGATACAAACTATATTAAAACGAATAAGGGAAAAGTTGGGCTTTGGGTATATCCAACACACAGAACTAAATGAGTTTATGTGATTTTATTCACTTT
The DNA here is from genome assembly GCA_024509875.1 of Oreohelix idahoensis. Classification (NCBI taxonomy): domain Eukaryota; kingdom Metazoa; phylum Mollusca; class Gastropoda; order Stylommatophora; family Oreohelicidae; genus Oreohelix; species Oreohelix idahoensis. Next base: position 14,039 of record JAMPIV010023081.1, read on the forward strand.
AAACATCAATCACTAAAAATATCAGATATTACATAAATTATCATAAGTACACAAATGCAAATAACAAGTTTGGAAGGGGTGAAGAAGATTGGTATCGACTAAGCCCTTCCCGCTTATTAGACAAAGATAAACCCCGTCCAAAGATAGATAATATCAGGAACATAGGTACGTTAACCTAACAGTGAAGTTAATTACTCTGAAAGAGGTGTTACAAAATTAGGTATAGGTGATAGAAAAAAAAACCTGTTCTTCCCAGCTGTTCTTCCCTTTACTAAGCAAATGGAAAGGAGGTGGTTTTAAACAGAGTTAACAAATTATCAACTATCCCACTTAAAGGAACAATGTAGGGTATACAGAAAAGATATATATTACCAGGTAAGCAAGTTAACAAAATGGTCACACAAAAGAATTAATTTCCTGTCATTCATACACGCGCTAGCAAAGGCCTTCACTCATCTTGCTCTCAACTTACCGATTGTGAAAAAAATCTTGCACTCCATAGAATAACACAACAGCAGTTACACCTCAAACTAAATGTATGAGTGTTTGTTCAAGTTCTAGCCCCAGATTAGCGGGTAGGCGGTCAGCACATAAAAGGATCCCGTAATCGCTGGAAAATGAATCTGTAGTTGTGTCTCTTTTCTTAATAACAGTTTCTATGGGAGGGCACGGTCTCTGATACCGGGGTGAGGATGGTGTGGTCTATTTGACTATGCCGCTGATAATAAAATTCTTACGCGTGCTGGTACACTTTATCCGTGAGGTATGGTTTAAGTCCAGTGAGAAAACTAGTCACATCACTGTTCAGGAAATTATGAATTATCTCTCTGTGTCAGTAAACTAACAAAGCTCGGGCCAGTGTTCTTCTTCCCGTTACGACTTAAGTTGTTTGATGGTGCGTTAAATTTGTCTTTGGGTGTGCTTTCTTTGCTATAAGTTAGATAGCGGCAGTCCAAACATAGAATCGCCTCAAAGATTAAAAATTTACACAGTCTCAACAAGTTTCTGCGTCAGGGGAACTCTACACACTGTTTATGCTTTGCCTTGCTTAGATTGATTTCTTTATTGCTTTCTTAATGCTGGGATCGCACAGGTTACGATCACTCTGTATGAAAGAAAAAAAAAAAGACATGTAATATACCGAAAACAAATAACCTTCTAAAGCGCGATGAATTTCCCGTTAAGCCTATAATACACTCGAGTATTTAATTATGTATTTAATAAACACTGCGCGAATTCTAGTGGTTAAAAACCCACATCTATAAAACTAGGACTTAACTGAATTTATTAATTATAAATTCCTTCGCGACTTTAAAAGTTAATTTAAGCATCTATTATCTTTTGAAATAATATAATAGATAGATCATTATATTTACCACTGGAACTATTGAGATGGTTTAATTTAATAGATTTAAATTAACACAAAATCCATTGAAATAGAATGACTGAACTAGACCACTGATCACTTTACACAATATATATATATTACCGCTCTGCACAGAATAGAAAACACTGCAAATATATATATATATATATATCCAGGGGAAAATCTATAACAAGATTTCAATAAAGCTAGTGCTTCTGTAAAGGTCTGGCCAGCGAGTGATAACGTGTCTAGTTCTTCATGGTCTATTTAGCTAAAAATGGAATGTAAGTTGAGTGGGACATGATAAACTTGACAACTTATTTGATCTCACGAACTTTTGGGGATCTGACCGCCAAATCAAGAGAAGAAGCCGCCCCCTGGTCTTCGTATCCGCTCGCTGCTGCCCGTTTCGCTTTCCCCCGTTCGCTCGGTTCCTCGATTGACACCGAGACGCGAAAATGCGGCAAGCAACTGCGTCTCGTATCAGGGACCACTACTGTCCTTTGATTAGCGCTGCTGATAGTCTCCCCTAAGGTCCTCAGTTCGTCTCTTTGATCTCGTCGCTGTATCCTACATGAGTCCCGGTGGAATGCGTTCTGGCAAACGAAAAGTTACAACAAATGTTCAGGGGTTCTAATGTTATGAAAAGCTAAAAGTCCCTTTAAATCATCCATCATATCAGGGAGAATTCACTTGTCAAACTAGACGTAACGTCACAGTGATAAGCATACAGAAAGAGAAAGACGCACTTCGTAGTCTTGTAAAGTAAAACTGTGCATAGGGAGACTTAAGTTAAACAAACAAAGTGCCCTCTAGTTTAACTTACAGACTATAAATTCCGGTGCGGGTATGCATTTGCTTTTCCAGTATATAGACTTACTTACTTACTTAGTCGTTCCCCTTCTACCGTGAGGTGTAGAGGTTTGGAAGAGAGAGCGCCAGACCATTCTATCAGCTGTCTTCTTCCTGGCCTGGTTCCATTCTAGTCCTCGGTCCTTCACAGATTGTCTAATGTTGTCCTCCCAGTGAACTCTGGGTCGTCCTGGAGGTCTGGATCCCTGGCTCTTTGTTTCCCATGCTTGTCGTGGTAGCCGATCTTCTCCCATTCTGCAGACATGGCCAAACCATCTTAGTTGGGATTGTTCTATTTGGGTCTGCAGCGGATGGGATTTTAGGCCTTGACGGATCGTCTGGTTGCGGACCATGTCTCTTCTTGTTACTTCAACCACTTTCCTCAGATACCTCATTTCTGAGGTTTGAATCTGGCTTTTGTGGGTTGTAGTCATTGTCCACGACTCGCATCCATATGTCAAGACTGGGACATAGGTGGAGCGGTATACAGCCATCTTCGTTTTCTTACCAACCTCTCTCTTGCTGAGGAATCCACGATTTATGGCCTGAAAAAGTCTCCCAGCCGCTGCTTTTCGAGTGGCCAACTCTTCTTTGATGCCTCCCTTTCGGTCTATAATAGCTCCGAGATATTTAAAGTGGTCGACCTGCTCCAGGACCTGTTCTCAACTTAATCTGATGTTTTCTTTCTTCTCGTGATATCACCATGGATTTTGTTTTAGAGCTGCTTATGACCATCCCTCTCTTCTCCACTCTTCCTTCCAGACTTGCAGGTTGGATTGGAGATGTGCCTCTGATTTAGCAATCAGGGCAACATCATCAGCAAATGCCAGCTCCGAAATATAGATCTGTCTCATCTTCCAGTACCCCAATGAATACTTTTCTTGTTCTCCTCCTTACATGCCTTGAAGACATCGTCCATAAGGAGTATGAAGAGGTAAGGTGATAGGATATCAACCTTGTCTTACACCAGTGGTGGTCCTGAACTCTTCTGACTTATGGTTTGCTGTCCTCACATATTTTCTGCAAGACTTGTAGAAGCTCTGCAGTATATATAGACAATTAGCTCAAAATATATAGATATGAAATATATTACTATCATGGTGAAAGTCTAAGTGTATTATATAAACGGGTTTTCCTTTACCATGTATGTATCATAAATGCTTACGAAAATTCATTTATTTTTTCACTGCTTATTATTTTAAAGCGATGTTATGTTACAATGTTTGTATCATTCATAATTTCAATGATCATTTTACTTTTCAATGTTTGTAACATTAATGTATGAGCATATTATTATGAATGCTGGAAGGAATGAACGGTGGAAAGCAAGGAAGGATTCTCTAGCGCGCCCTCATGTGACCCTTGTTATTGTGTATGTACCTGGACTGGCCAGCTAATTCATTCACAGCAGATAGGAACGTTTAAGAATGGACTGACCTATTTTAGGAACGAGACGCATGCATGAATACCAACATGCCTACGCTGGACACTGCTTAACTCTTTCAGTCCCAAGGAAAAAAGTGGTATGGCCCCAAACAAAAATGGCCATACCAGTATGTTTTTATTGTTTTTGTTTGGAAATAGTTTTTTTTAAATTTTCATATTCATAAATAACAAAAGTCCATAATGGATGGCTATACTTTAAGAAAATAGCGTTTTTGAGTTGTCAAAATTAGAAAACAGCCCTAGAAAGGATCAAGAGATACGAAAGCCAGTATACTGTTGATTGGGCCAAATGGGTCTAGCGGGAAAAACAGTATACTGGCTCTTGGGGGTTAAAGAGTTAAATTGTTTCTGTAGAAATCTGCGTGTTGAGCAGAAGAGTAGTTACACATGTATTTTTGTTTTGTCTAACAGATTTATGAAGTGCAAGTCTTGTATCTTATTGCTGAAAAGAGGTTACCTAGCCCTTCCAGTGGCCATATAGTCCTCGTCCACCAGTCACAACTATTCCCTTCAATTATTTCAATTACTTCACTTACTTCAAGTACTTCAAAGATTCTCAACCCCAGATATCACCCTTACCAACCATACCCCGAACCATACTCCGCCCATTATAACCCTCCGTCCCACCTTTGGAAGCAAATTCGTTATCTGAGGATATCTCATCAAATGTGGATACGTTACACCAATCTTGGATTTATAAAATCGTGTTCGGATTCTGTGCCCTTTGTGGATACCTTATTCGAACAGTGAAGTTGATTTCAAAGCATTGGATTACGTTATATTTTTTCCAAGAGAACACCAGGATATAAGTTGTTTCCAACATTCACACCAAAGGAACAAAGGAACAAACATTCATTTTCACAAAAACAGTATTTCACATATTTTTCAGCAAAAGCTTATCAGGCCTGCTGGGAACTTTACTAACACAATTCATTCATAATCCTTTTGTTCACTATTTGTGTAATATTTTTTTCTTCTTTAAAAATCATCAAATTGTTGTGAGCTGGTTTTCTTGTGGTAATCTTTATTTTTTTTGCTGTAAAATCTTTATTGATTTATTTAGATTTTTCTAAATTGAAATAAATTGAGTTAGCCTCGATAGGATTGTTCGTTCGGTTGAGACTACCAAATCCTCGATCAAACTTTACTTCTTTACCCTACTATTTGTGAGTGACACAGTGTGTGCAAAAGAGTAATTTTGTCGCCAGAGAAAACAAGAAGAGCTGTGTGTGTGGTTTTCTTAGTGAAGAACTCACTGACTCAGCCTGTGCCTTCTGCCTATCTCTCTTGCGCATCACTATCACACGTCCGTGTGCACTATTGTCCCTCGCGCCTATACAGCTGTCAAGCTTTACCTACTGGTTATTAAATTTTCATGCGACACCCAGTACACGGAATATAATTGATGTAAATTTATTTTCAGAACCAGTGGTTCCTAATGATGCCCTAATTTGGCATAATTTAAAACAGTGAAATTTGATGATATCATCTTTTCACTCCAGTGATGTTGAAACTAACACTACGGAAGTAATGCAAACTTCGTTTCCATTATTTGACGGGGTAGGGGGGGGGGGGGGGGGGGGGTGGGGGGGGGAGTAAATGTTTTGGGTTAAATTAATAACATTTATGCCGATATCAATACGGTTCGACATGGGGTTTTTTTTTTTTACGCCCGGTTCCCCTGGGTTACGGGAAGTACGTCATTATTTTTGGGCCGAGTTGCAGACGCCTAAAGTTGCCGTCTGCTGTGTTCAGCGATCCTTCGCTGGGGGGATTCGCTGTGTGTTTTTTCAAGGCAGTGGACGCATGTGTTCTAGGCTCCTGAGTATTATAATATTTCATGGTCATATTCCTATGTATTCCATCACTGGATCATCCATACACCTCCGTGCGATGATGCCAGTACTTCTGTAAGAGGAATTATGCTTTACATGACGAACGTGAGTGTGTGAACTATAATATAACTGTATGGAAATGTCCTCGACATTGTTCCAGTTGCAGACTGTACAGCGACACTAGAGACTGTCTAGTTGAAACCATAATCTATTATGCATATCCAGAATATTTCTATGGAGCTACGTTATGTCAATAAATATTATTGAAGTTTGTCCATGCTGCCTTAGTGCTGATATAAAGATTTGGAAGTGTATTACTGCATGCGTGGTCTACTTTGCAAACCCTTAATTGGACTTGGTCTGAGTCAACGAGATACTCATCTAAATATAATATAAAGACCCGCAACAGCTAATAATGCTAGCCATTGCATGGCGGGGTTGTCGCACGGAAGGTCTAGGGTTCGTATCCTGGGTAACCACTCATGTCTGTTGTTTTTCTGTTGTCTAGTGTTCTACTTCTTTATTTCTTACGAGTGCCTGAAAAAACATACCTTTAATGTTTGTCTCCTATAAATTTACGGAGTTCGTGCACTTGTGTTGAGATCCTCCCTTGTGAGATCCTAAGTGATGAGATCGGAGCACTGATGGAGTTGTCCATGTGCAATGAAGCTGATCCTTAAAACCAACACGAAACCAAAGTTGTGCATGTAAGATTCTTTCGTAAATATTTTTAACGATAATATAACATTTTGTTTAGGATTATATTAGCAATAACCCGTCAATAATGACGGTAGTAAATCAAAAAACTGTAATATTTTTTTTTAAAATATTTTTTAAATGAATATAAAAGTTATTTGAGAACAACATTTTTTGTGAAAGTGCATGGACGTGTTTCGAAGAATGTTCCCTGATAAAAAGTGTTTTTAACAAAAACTTTCAAGTTTTCATGATTTGTTCCTCGGGTGAGGGCGACATAGAGCTGGCCGGGTCCGAAAACAGGTTCAGGAAGGAAAACTCCTACGTGATCAAAAAGATTGTCCTTGCGCCTTATTGATCGTCATTGCAAATGCTAAAATCACTGGGAATTGACGACGTCGCATCCTAAATGGCAAACTGCGCTCGCTCGGTTCTAAGTTCCTCAATGCGAGGAATTAAGACTCGTTCTCCCTTATTACTGCCAATGATAATTTCTGCATCAATGGAATTCCGATGCAAGACTTTTATAAAGTGCCATTCAATGTTTTTTGCGTTCAGATTTCGCTATAGCATGATACATGCAGCAACCTTTAATTTCAGCAAATACGGTGGCATTCCTGGTGGGCACTGCTCGTTAAGGAACTCGGTTGGGAAATCAACTGCGTCCTTGGGATCATCGGAAATCTTGGTATCTATGCTCCAATAAACCGTTTCATTTCCAGCGAGTAGCTCCAACAATAAGTCTGCAATACTTTAAATTAAAATTTTGTCTTGAAGAAACAATCAAAAACTTACATTTTAAGGTTATTTTTAACAAAATGATGAGTTAAATCAGTTTCCGGAATGAAACTGGGTTCTACAATCAAAAACTTACATTTTATTCAAATATCACTGTCACCCACTTTGTGTTGCACAATTCACCGACTTTTCATCGTTGAGTGTTACTATTTTCGGCAGAGTACATATAAGGGAAACAATACAATTAATGTCTAGCTTTCAACCACAGTTGCATCCCTTAGATGTGACCGACGTACAAACGGCGAGAATTATGGAGTTTGATGATTGATGGTACGATTAGATGACTGTCACGGCACACCAGACAGACACCCACCGCGGCAGACCGGTTGTGGAGCACTGCCCTAAGAGATACGAGAAGCATGTCAATGGTACATGGGGAATATTTGGTGACTAACTAAATTTTATTATCTTATTGACATATTCGAAAATTGTTAGTGCTGTAAAAGAAAAATGTTGTGGGTAGGACATAGAATTCTAAGTCACGTTCTCTGTCAAATCCAAAGTAGGACACAAACTGAATGCTGAACATGATAATGTGGGCGTCTCTTTCAGAAACTGTATCTATAATAACATGAATTGACGAGAAGAAAAAAAAAAGAAGGATATCACTAATTTATTTCACTGAGTTCTGATAAACATTTAACAACTTAATGAGACTAAAAATGCTGTGTGCTGAATAGTTTTCTTCAGACAACAGAGATAGATAAGATAAGATAACATTAGATTAGATTAGATTACATGAGATGAGATTTGATTAAATGAGATGAGATTAAATGAGATAAGATGAGATTAAATTAAATGAGATGAGATAAGATTAGATTAAATGAGATGAGATGAGAGGAGATGAATAGAGATTGGCTGGCTGGACGGACGGACGGACGGAAAGACAGACAGAAGACAGACAGACAGACAGAAGACAGACAGACAGACAGACAGACAGACAGACAGATAGATAGATAGATAGATAATTAGATAGATAGATAGATAGATAGATAGATAGATAGATAGATAGATAGATAGATAGATAGATAGATAGATAGATAGATAGATAGATAGATAGATAGATAGATAGATAGAACGAACAAACTTTATTTTCAAAGGGTTAAGAATTGGGCACGCAGGCCCGTCTGACATTCTGCCCTTCCTCTCTCTCTCATCATGTATACTAATATCCTTTCATCCTCACATTTACTTTAAGCATTATTAAGGCATTTATCATTATAAAAGTAATATTACATTTGCAATAATCATCCTAATTAAAGTGTTTTTAAAATAAAATAAAAATAATAAACAACCAAAAAAAAAATTAATAATAATAATGAATTTGAAAAAAAAAAATAATAATAATAATAAAAAACAATAACAACAAGACATAAGAATCGAATTCTTCGTACTGTAAATTAGTGATTTGAGACATATTCAGAGGTATGTTATGAGAACTTGTAAAATGTTCATACGGTGTTCAACTGAATGACTCAGGGACTTTTTTATTTTTTTTTTAGGTTCATCAAGATGAGGTGGGTAAACAATTACTTTCCTCGCTGTCTTTGCGTCCCAAAGTCAAGACCAGAATCAGACAAGGTCGATAGTTAGATAGACATATATGATTAATGAATGTGGCTACGTAAAGTGTCTAGGGTTATGATATGTAGTGTGGTGTAATAGGTTATAGATATACCCACAGATATTTAACAAGACTAATAATATTAATAAATGTTAAAATACACTGAACTAACTCACGTGTGTAAAATTTCTTGATAGAATTATATTACATTTATTTTGTTCTGTATCAATTTTTTAGGTTGACCAGAACTTAAAAGGATTTAGAAATTATGAAAGAAATGCATGGAATATTATATCATAAATGCAATAGTGTACATATATATATGTACTATACTAGTTAGTTTTATTAAAATGTTCTAGTAGTCATCTACTTGGGAGGATAGTTAATGTTTGTGCTGTTGGGGTGGCCTCATCACACCTGTCTATATTGACTACACAGTGTCCAGAAAATGGTGGGAATTTTTATGGGGTATTAGTAACTACACAGCGTTGGTGAATGTCCAGCAGACCAGAGGCTCACTCATCTTGTAGTTGTAGCTCTGGTGCTGAAATCTGGTGGTCCCACCTCTCCGTGCTGGCGGGCAATAATGGTGGTCTCTGTCACAAGTACTGCACAGATACACTCGAGTAAAGTCACCAACTGAATAGACACTGCTTGGTTGACAACAGAAACTCGCAGCTCTGCAATCAAAGTATGGGCCATGTGTCAAAATCTATTCTCTACCCACGTCTGGACACAACACTGACACAACAACCACATCATACAGACAGGTCAGATCTCTCTGACCAAACAGCACATTTACCATGGTGGTTTTACATCAGATAGATCCTCCCAGACTATAGGTTCTGAAAAATATTTATTAGTTGTCTGCCCTAAAAGAGGATAGGTAATATGTTTCATTATTCTCAACACTTGATCTGTCTTGCATAATCCTTGCTGGAGTTTATGTACATTGTTGGTCCCTAGACCCTGACTTGGGCGGGGGGTCTAGAGCAAATCCCTACTTGTTTGTAAGGCTAGATTTCGATATGGCAGTATCAAATCACTCGAACATGAAACAATATTCAAAATATATAAGGAAATAATTTCAATCTTACCAGATTATGAATAAATAACACAGAATTGCTAGCAAAACTCAGCTGAGCTGCTGGCTATAGTATGGCGTCCCTAAATTTATTACACTTTCTTTCATATGGAAATCACCACACTTTAAAATCTGTGTCTATCACTGAACAACTATTGAAGAATGGCCCCACTTTCGCGTCTGAGCGCTAATGATATGATTGTCTGTGGCCAATCACTGCCTAGGTTTATTTTAAATTCAAATTTCCTACCATAAAGTCATTTCAGTCATGCTTCAGTCAAGTATGGATGGTTATCTGTTAGTCTGTCCGTCTCTACTTGTGTTTCTACAAAATGTACTTGATTTTTGAACCAACCTTTCTCTCCCCTCCAAAATTTTGTCGTTAAAAGTTATATTTAGACACAGCTACCACCCAAAAACCCTCTCCTCCATACTAAGTAAATTTGAACACTTGCGTCTCGAGGTCGTGTTTTTTTTTGTGCAATTAGCGACACTTTTAGATTCAATACAGTCTGTCGATGATGTGAACAACACTGTCTTTTGTCATTATCTTCAATATTATCTATCCGTCTGTAAAATTAAGAACATATTAGTTCACTGCTCAGAATAGGCCATCCGGCCAGCTAATTTTTATATTCCTAACATTAATATTAAGAAAAAAGTACTTTTTAATTTTTGTAATATTCCAAACATCTGCGTTTTAGCCGCTGAATTCAAATCAAGGGCTTGGTATCGCGCAAAAGCGTCCAATAAATGACTGTGGCGTAACATATCTATGGTCCCTTCTGTCGAGTTGCTTACTTTTTATGTCAACTTGGGAAACGTGACTTTTCTCCGTTTCCCCCCCAATTGCGTCTCCTTAGCCTTTCTAGTCTCACGCAATCTTTCCAGTCATATTTTTTTCCTTTTTGATCCGCCGTTCCCCTCCTGTCTAGCAAGTCAATTATTATGGAGGATGATGACCCGCGGTCTAGGCGATCATGTACTATTCGCAGCCTACGCATTATGTTTTTTATCCTTAAATGTTATCTTTGGAGATATTTTACCGTTGTATCTCTGTCAATTTCACTACACATCTCCCCACTTGAAAACATGCCTATGGCAAGTTCCAACACCAGCGATACACATAGGTAAAATTACTCCTCACGTCTGCCACTACTCTAATTTTGATCACAGGGGTGCCGACTGAGGAAATCTGCACCGACATTCAATTTGCCTGGGATATATTGGATACTAAACTGATAAGGTTGAAGCAACAAAGACCACCTCAGCAATCTTGCGTTTTCATGCTTAGCCTGAGACAAGAACACGAGAGGCTGATGGTCCGTCTCCACCACAAAAGTCCTACCATACAGATAGATTTGAAACTTCTTTATTGCCCAGATTAATGCTAAACATTCTTTTTCGCTTGTGGAGTATCCTTGTTCCGCCTTATTCAATTTGCGGCTTGCATAAGCGACTGGTTTAAGTTCCCCATCAGGTGAAGATGATCTTTGCAACAAAGCCCCTCCGAGTCCTACATTACTTGCATCGGTTCTTAAGACAAAGTCCTGTGTCAAATCAGGCAGTTTGAGAATAGGCTTGCTAGTGAGTTTTTCCTTTAACTCTTGGAACGCTAGTTCACATTGTGCAGTCCAAATAATTTTATCTGGAAGTCCCTTGCGAGTCAGATCAGTCAGAGGAGCACATATAGCGTTAAAATTTTTGATGTATTTCTGATAAAATCCGCATAACGACACGAATGATCGCACGTCCTTTTTTGTTTGCGGCCTAGGTGCTCTCTGCAGTTTTTCCAAATTCTTAGGATCAGGGGTCATATTACCCTGATATACAGTGTGTCCCAAGAATTCCAACTCTTTGCATCCAATACAACATTTTGTTGGCCTAGCAGTTAAGTTCGCCTCCCGAAGTCTATCAAACAACATCTCCAGAGCTTCAATGTGTTCTTCAAATGTCTCTGTGGCGACGAGAATATCATCCATGAAATTCGTGATACATGGGTTATTCAGGGGATCCAACAATTTTCGCATCATCCTTGAAAACACACTCGGAGCATTTTTCAGTCCGAATGGTAGCATATTGAATTCATAATGTCCATCCGAAGTGCTAAAAGCCAAATAAGGTCTCACTTCAGGCTTCACTGGGATCTGGTAATAGCCTTTACTAAGATCCACCTTTGAAAAGTATTTTGCCTTGTTCAGTCTGGCAAATAACTGTTTTGTGTCTGGTAATGGATCCACTTGTCCTTCTGTGACAGCATTCAGTTTCCTGTAATCTATGCACAGTCTGTGTTCCCCAGACGGTTTTCTCAACAAAACGACACTAGAACTAAAAGATGATTCACTGTGCGAAATAATCCCCTCCTTCAACAAATACTCTATTTCTTCCTTCAATGCCTTCTCCTTCGCGAACGGAATAGAATAGGCTCTCATACAGATTGGGTTTGAGTCTACCAGTTTCATGTCATACTGTAGCAAATTTGTATGGCCTGGTTTATCTGTTAATACATCTGTATGTTCCTCCAGAACCTTTTGAACTCTCTCCCTCTGGTTTTTAGTCAGGTGCTTACTGACTTTTACCTGTGCTGCTGTTTCACAAGGATGTAATGGGTATTCATGTGAGGTGAGTGGTTTTTTTTGCATCTGGGTTGCAATAGCCAAGGTCAATAAGGGGGTGCTTTCCTGGAGTGGTCTGTCCAGATACTTCTTTAACAGGTTTACATGATAAACTTTTTCCTTCCCCTTTTTGTCAATTTTATAGTTTGTTCTAGACACCTTCTCTAGAACCGTATATGGACCTTGCCAACCAATTTGTAATTTATTCTGGCTTCCGGGTAGTAGAAGCAGCACCTTCTCTCCGACTGCCAGTTCCCTGTCCTTTGCCTTCCTATTAAAATATGCTGCATGTTTCTTCCTGGCTTGCTTCAAATTATCATTTGCCAGTTTCCATCCAGCTTTCAAACGAGTGGTCAGTTCGTTCACATATTGATACGATGAGGTAACAGTCTCTTCCGCCTTCTCATCTGTCCAGGTCCTTAATAAAGTTACATCTGGATCTTTAATTTATCATACGTATTTTTCCTGGAACCCGTCGGGTCCCGTCCATTAGAAGCTTTATAATGAGGACTTTTCTTCCTAGAATCATCACTCACAAATCGACCACTACCAATTTTTTTCTGGGGTTTATCTCCCCACTTTAGATTGCTTATGAGAGATCTTCGCTCTCTTTCTGTTCTTCCAGTTTATATAAGTCTGACCGAGGGATTGTCATCTTATCCTGGGTAAAATTTCTTCTTTGTACTCTTCGCATAGTGGCCATGTTAATCCATTCAAGTGAAGACTGGGTGTGAAAAGGGGGCTCCCATTCCACTTTGTCTACCCGAGTATAATTAGTTTTCCTTTCAGGCCTAAAGTTGCCCCGTGGCGTTTCTAGGTCCTGCACATATTTTCCCTTTGTGGGTGTTCCCTCATGAAATACGCCACATGCTTCTACAAAGTTTTCAACATCGACATTTACGTCGGGCCAATAGTATTTTCGAGCAATCTTTTGGCAGATGGTACCGACTTTCTCATGGTCACCATCTTTTCCAACATGTAAGCTCCTTATTAAGTTTGCCCTATATATCTTGGGAAGAACTAACTGTCCGTGACCAGTGGATCTAGTTCCTGTCTTCCTGTATAAGAGTTTGTTCTTCATGAAATATTCCCCCCTTGCTCGGAGGTGTGTGGCATTTGGGCAATTTTTTAAAACATGGCTTGAGTGTCCTATCCTCAGCCTGCGCCTTCCTCATCTCCTCTGGATGAGCATTTATAGGTTCACCTTCTTCCTCCTTCTTCTGTGACCTGGTCTGCACTGTCGCCATGATCACAGGTTTCTCGGGATTCCCCAAGAAGACGTATCTACACCCCAATATCAGAGGGTAGATTGGTTCATCTATCACTGCTGCTCTGATTTCTCCTTCCACATAGCGAGTTTTCACCGTTATCCTTGCGATGGGAAGTGTCATGAGTGGTATGTCCTTAGTCGCCCCTTGTATTTCCACTGTTTCTGTGGTATACTGACTTGGGTCCACTAGGCTAGACTTCACAACTGAATCATAATCCAAACCTGTATCATAAAGGCACCTTATGGTGACCCCATTACAAATAACATCCTCACAAACTGGGGGGTGATAAGGTTCCTGTTGTCCCTTAGGATTAACCTTTAATCTTTGCGTCCCCGACTTCATTGCAGCAATGTTTGAAGGTTTCCTTCTACAAAATTCGGTGTTATGGTTATCCTTCTTGCACCATTTACACCATCTTTTTCCTTGGTTCAACGGTTTTCTTTGATTGAACTTTTGGTCATTGAACTGTGAGTTTCTGTCGCGATAGTCATTTCTTGGCCGCTCAAAGTTTGTCCTACCTTTATTTCCCTGCTCTCTATTATCAAATTTATTAAATTGCTGTGGAGCTTTAAAATTGTCTATGTGCTTCTTTTTAGCACCACTTACCTCTGCCTGAGCTGCCTGATACCTCTCAGCAACATTTAAAATTTCCCCCAACTTCTCTGCACCTTGTTCCATGAGAAATTTTCTCATGTCTGGAGCCATGGACTCTCTCAATTGCTCAATCATGATCATTTCTTTAAGATCTTGGGTCTTCCCCAGAGCCGTCCATTTCTCCAAATAGGTTTCTAGTCTAGCAGAGAATTGGTGGTATGTCTCCCCAGACAACAGTTTGGCATTTCTAAATTTCTTACGATAAAATTCACCATTCTTCTCGTACCTTAATAACAAAGCCTGCTTTAACATGTCATAATTGTCTTGGTCTTCCCTGTTCATTTTAGCAAATACTTCATAAGAAGTACCCCTCAATCCCTGTGATAGCTTTAAACTCCACCTCTCTCTCTCTAACCCATATGTAGTAGCTAATAACTCAAAACGTCCTAGGTACCCCTCTATGTCATCGTCTTTTTCAACAAAATGGTCTAAATGAAACCCCATAGCGGAGTTTGAGGCTCCCATACTGGGCGTAGCATCTGAGGCAAAAGGGCTGGCACCATTTTCAGGAGCCTGGCCTTGTAATTCCAGCTCCCTTAGTCGTAATTCGTGCTCCCTCTGCAACCTTCTATCTTCTGCCTCCCTTTCGGCAGTCAACCTTTTTTCTTCTGCCTCCCTTTCGGCCTTTTCATCTTCTGCCTCCCTTTCGGCCTTTTTATCTTCTGCCTCCCTTTCGGCCTTTTTATCTTCTGCCTCCCTTTGCTGTCGTTTTTCTTCTGCCTCAATCTGCAGCCTCTTAATTTCTCTATCAGCCTCTAACCTCTTCTCTTCAGCTAACCTCCTTTCTTCCCGTTCAATATATTTATCACATTCAGCCGTTACGTATTGAATTAAAATTTGACCATCCATTCCCATCTCCTTCGCGGTGAGCACAGCAGCTGATCTAAATTTTGCCAGCTCCGCCATACTTTTTAGACAATATAATAATATACAAGCTAAATCTCTAACCAGTAAATACACTAAGTACTTCTAATTACTATATGCTAACTAATTCTAACTAACCAGTTAACTAATTAATTATTACTGGCTGTGAAGATTCACCAACTTTTATCTGCAGGGACACTTTTAATGTTAAAGGGAATTTTACAATTTATTTCCCTACTTTTATTTCTCCCACCAGGAGATCCTAATATTACTGTTGGGCTAATTATATCCCGGACAAGACCCCAATATATGTAGTGGTGTTGATGGTATTGTATGATGGTGATATTACTAAATGTAATTGTATGAGGCCAGCTGTGAAGGCTCCTGAGATAAAATGTAGTTGTGAATTGTCAGAAGGCCTTTCTTGCTACCACTACGACCTCACACTTAATTTTTTTTTAATGAATGTGGCTACGTAAAGTGTCTAGGGTTATGATATGTAGTGTGGTGTAATAGGTTATAGATATACCCACAGATATTTAACAAGACTAATAATATTAATAAATGTTAAAATACACTGAACTAACTCACGTGTGTAAAATTTCTTGATAGAATTATATTACATTTATTTTGTTCTGTATCAATTTTTTTAGGTTGACCAGAACTTAAAAGGATTTAGAAATTATGAAAGAAATGCATGGAATATTATATCATAAATGCAATAGTGTACATATATATATGTACTATACTAGTTAGTTTTATTAAAATGTTCTAGTAGTCATCTACTTGGGAGGATAGTTAATGTTTGTGCTGTTGGGGTGGTCTCATCACACCTGTCTATATTGACTACACAGTGTCCAGAAAATGGTGGGAATTTTTATGAGGGTATTAGTAACTACACAGCGTTGGTGAATGTCCAGCAGACCAGAGGCTCACTCATCTTGTGGTTGTAGCTCTGGTGCTGAAATCTGGTGGTCCCACCTCTCCGTGCTGGCGGGCAATAATGGTGGTCTCTGTCACAAGTACTGCACAGATACACTCGAGTAAGTCACCAACTGAATAGACACTGCTTGGTTGACAACAGAAACTCGCAGCTCTGCAATCAAAGTATGGGCCATGTGTCAAAATCTATTCTCTACCCACGTCTGGACACAACACTGACACAACAACCACATCATACAGACAGGTCAGATCTCTCTGACCAAACAGCACATTTACCATGGTGGTTTTACATCAGATAGATCCCCCCAGACTATAGGTTCTGAAAAATATTTATTAGTTGTCTGCCCTAAAAGAGGATAGGTAATATGTTTCATTATTCTCAACACCTGATCTGTCTTGCATAATCCTTGCTGGAGTTTATGTACACCGTTGGTCCCTAGACCCTGACTTGGGCGGGGGGTCTAGAGCAAATCCCTACTTGTTTGTAAGGCTAGATTTCGATATGGCAGTATCAAATCACTCGAACATGAAACAATATTCAAAAAATATATAAGGAAATAATTTCAATCTTACCAGATTATGAATAAATAACACAGAATTGCTAGCAAAACTCAGCTGAGCTGCTGGCTATAGTATGGCGTCCCTAAATTTATTACACTTTCTTTCATATGGAAATCACCACACTTTAAAATCTGTGTCTATCACTGAACAACTATTGAAGAATGGCCCCACTTTCGCGTCTGAGCGCTAATGATATGATTGTCTGTGGCCAATCACTGCCTAGGTTTATTTTAAATTCAAATTTCCTACCATAAAGTCATTTCAGTCATGCTTCAGTCAAGTATGGATGGTTATCTGTTAGTCTGTCCGTCTCTACTTGTGTTTCTACAAAATGTACTTGATTTTTGAACCAACCCTTCTCTCCCCTCCAAAATTTTGTCGTTAAAAGTTATATTTAGACACAGCTACCACCCAAAAACCCTCTCCTCCATACTAAGTAAATTTGAACACTTGCGTCTCGAGGTCGTGTTTTTTTGTGCAATTAGCGACACTTTTAGATTCAATACAGTCTGTCGATGATGTAAACAACACTGTCTTTTGTCATTATCTTCAATATTATCTATCCGTCTGTAAAATTAAGAACATATTAGTTCACTGCTCAGAATAGGCCATCCGGCCAGCTAATTTTTATATTCCTAACATTAATATTAAGAAAAAAGTACTTTTTAATTTTTGTAATATTCCAAACATCTGCGTTTTAGCCGCTGAATTCAAACCAAGGGCTTGGTATCGCGCAAAAGCGTCCAATAAATGACTGTGGCGTAACATATCTATGGTCCCTTCTGTCGAGTTGCTTACTTTTTATGTCAACTTGGGAAACGTGACTTTTCTCCGTTTCCCCCCCAATTGCGTCTCCTTAGCCTTTCTAGTCTCACGCAATCTTTCCAGTCATATTTTTTTCCTTTTTGATCCGCCGTTCCCCCCCTGTCTAGCAAGTCAATTATTATGGAGGATGATGACCCGCGGTCTAGGCGATCATGTACTATTCGCAGCCTACGCATTATGTTTTTATCCTTAAATGTTATCTTTGGAGATATTTTACCGTTGTATCTCTGTCAATTTCACTATACAGTCCCCTCTTTCATTCTTCCTTCCTCTTGCTCATCTTTTATTACTGTTACTCAAACATTCTCCAGCGTACTGAAAGTATTAATTTAAGGGCAGTGCAACATTACAAGGAAGTATAACAGCATACATTAACAGTACCTGATCATAAAATTAAGAATAGAAGTTATTAAGAATATAATATTAAGAATAAGTATATTGTAATGAAAACTAGATCATCAGAGCCTCCATACAGTATATTAGATAAAAGTACAACACAATCAGTTAGGGTGGCATATAATCAGCACTCATAAAGTATTTGAACAGTATACGATTGTATGAGTAAGGACTGTGCATGTTTTTCAGGTCATTGGGAAGATTGTTCCAAAGATGAGCAGCTGAGTAAGCCAAACTAGTTTTAAATAGGTCAAGATAGATAGATAGATAGATAGATAGATAGATAGATAGATAGATAGATAGATAGATAGATAGATAGATAGATAGATAGATAGATAGATAGATAGATAGATAGATAGATAGATAGATAGATAGATAGATAGATAGACATTAATTGATTTATTGACTTACTGACTGGTCGATGGAGGGAATATCTCTGTAAGTACGAGGGACGTTCAGAAAGTAATGCACCACATCGTTTTTCTCAGCTAATAATGAAGATGGAAGCATGAAATTTTGCACACTTCAAATATGGCATGTGCCAATTGTGTGCACCAAATTGCACCGCAACCGGCCAAATAATACTGCTGCCCTAAACCGTTGAAATGGAGCATGTTAGCAACTTGCGTTATAAACAGCGAATTGTGATAGAATTTCTCGTTGCAGAGAAGGAAACTGTTGTGAATATTCCCAAGCGTCTATGGATGTGTATGGAAGTTTTGCAGTCGACAGGAGTACAGTCAGTCGCTGGGTTCAGAGAATCAAAGAATCAGGAAGTGGAGATACGGAGCTGCTTGATCGGCCGCGCTGTGGACGTCCTGCCACAGCCACCAACGCAGAAATGTTGAAATGCACTGAGGGCATTATTCTTAGTGATAGGCGAATCACTACTCAACAGTTGGCCTTACAGCTGTCAGTCAGCATTGGTAGTGCAAATACAGTTATAAAAACTCTCGGATTTTCTAAGGTTTGCGCAAGATGGGTTCCTCGAAGTCTCACAAATGACCACCGATTGCAAAGGAAAGCAATTTCTTCTGAATTGTTGGAGCGTTTCAATGCTGATGGAGAGAACTTTTTGGCTAAGATCGTTACAGGTGACGAAACCTTGGCACATCATTTTGAACCTGAGACAAAAAGACAGTCAATGGAGTGGCATCATCCGCAATCACCAAGAAGAAAGAAATTCAAGACAATTCCTTCAGCTGGAAAGGTCATGATCACTGTCTTTTGGGACATTGAAGGTGTGATTCTTGTGGACAGTATGCCAAGAGGACAGACACTCAATTCACAAGCTTACATTAAGACATTGAAAAAACTCAATCAACGTTTTCGCAGAGTTCGGCCGCACAAGAATCCAGCAGACCTGCTTCTCCTTCACGACAATGCGCGCCCTCACACAAGTCTGGCAACACGGGAAGCAATCACCAAATTGGGTTGGACTGTACTACCCCATGCACCCTATAGTCCCGATTTGGCACCCTCTGATTTTCATTTATTTGGTCCACTTAAAGATGTACTCCGTGGGACAAGGTTTGAAGATGATGAAGGAGTGATTCGTGCAGCGAAGAAATGGCTACATGATCAAGACAAAATCTGGTACGGACTAGGAATACATGTACTTGTTTCGCGCTGGCATAAAGCCGTACAAGTTGATGGGGATTATGTTGAATAATACCGATGTTTACATGACATATCCATGTATATTGTGTATAAATTTCATGCTTTTTGAATAAACAGCTCCTGAGAAAAACGATGTGGTGCATTACTTTCTGAACGTCCTTCGTAGTTTACAGAAATAATGTACGTCACGAAAATACGAGATAGGTTAGTTAATTGTTTACATAAGATATTCAAAGATATATGAATATTAAAAACAATTTAAAAGACATAAAACATCATTTTTTTAATGTATAAAACTATAAAAAATGAATATTAATCTTTGAATTTAGAACAAATACCTAAAACATTGTATGCGCTGACGTCAGTCTGTACAAAAGTTCTCGTTTAAAATGACAGCACAAGTTGAATACGGGTATTGAAATTCCAGTGCACTAAAAGAATGCTGGGTAATCCAATAACAGAGATACGATTTCACGATATGAAAAAAAAAAACCAAAAAAAAAAAAAACACGAAATAACGAAACTTTAAGATGGGTCAGACAACGCAGGATATATGGCTGTTACAAAATATCATATTAACAAAATATCATTCAGAAATGGCTTCTGACAGAGCGTGCAAGTAACTGATGACTGTATCCCTGGCTGTTTCGACATTCGATACACTTATGGCAAGCCGGCGTAAGATTTCATTACGTCATTGAGCAATGTTGAGGTGACCTGGCTGATGTCTGGGTCGCTGTATTTACTGTACTTGTAATAATCAGAACTCCGCCAATGCCGGTCCCAAGCCCGGATGAAAAAGGAGGAGGGCGGCCTGCATGGAGGCCGTAAGGAGGCAGCCCCTCCACCATGCAAAGGCACAACAGGCCAATCACCTGTTTGCTTTAAATCATGATTACGCGAACTACAAGAGAGAAAGCCGGACTGATTCTAAAGGCGACGAACTGGAACGGACTACGGACTACGACTTATGGAACTTGGAACACAAGAAGTATAAATGGGAAGGAAGAGGAGCTGGTGGAAGAGATGAGGAAAGCAAAACTAGAAATCCTGGCTATAACGGAAACGAAGAAAAAAGGACAAGGAGTCATGGATCTCGATGGCAACACGTTGCTCTACAGTGGTGTACCCATATCTGAGGGAGCTAAAGGGGGCGTGGGTTGCATTGTGGCCCAAAATCAAAAAGATAGTATCAAGGGATGGAACTTTGTCTCGGAGCGCATTATGGTTGTAAAACTAAAAGAAGGAGAAACCATAGTCAACCTGGTCATAGTGTATGGGCCAAATGAGGATGAGAGAGCAGAGGTCAAGGAGGAATTCTTCGAGCTGCTTCAAAGGACAGTGGATGACTGCCTAGATGAAGTTATTATGCTCGGAGATTTTAATGCCAGAGTTGGAAATGACCATGCTAGATGGGGTGGAGTTATCGGAAGATATGGAGAAGATACTCTCAATGACAATGGAAAGCGACTCCTTAGATTCTGCAGTGAGCAGAATCTGATCACTACAAACACAAAGTTCCCCCATAAGCGCATACATGCATACACTAGATGTGAACCAACCAAGAATGAGAAGTCAGTGATCGACTATGCCATTGTTCGGAGAAGCTCATTCAGATATGTCCGAGATGCAAGAGTCTGGAGGGGGCCAGAGATTGGAAGTGATCACTACCTGCTAACAATCAAACGAACAACTGAAAGAGTTGCTCAGCCTAGGAACTGCCCAACATCACGCAAGAAACCAAGTAAACGAGCAGGAGAAATGAGCATTAGGACCTACAAGCTGAGAGAGCCAGAAATTAAGACCAGATATCAGGGGCTTATTGCTACAGCAGTGAGCAACACAGAAGAACGACCTGATGACTTGGAAACCCTCTGGAATAAATTCAAGGATATCATAAAGACAGCTGCTGCAGAAGCATGCGGTGAAGTCCGACTTGGGAACCAGAGAAAGAGGACACCTTGGTGGACAGAGGAAGTCAAAGAGAAAATAAGAGAGAAGAAAATGGCATGGAAACAATACTTAGGAGCTAAAAACACAACAGGACAAATGGAAAAATATAGAGAATATGTGACACTCAGAACAGAAGCAAAGAACAAAGTGCTAGCAGCAAAACAGAAGTCCTGGGAAGAATTTGGAGAAAAGCTAGAAAAGATGCACAAGAAAACCAGAAATTGTTCTATAAGACCCTAAAGAACATGAGGAAAGAAAAACAATGCCCTCTCAAATTTATAAAGGACAAGCAAGGCAAATTGTTTACTGCCCCGAAGGAAGTAATGGAAAGATGGAAAGAATATTTCTCAGAACTCCTGGATGGTGAGCATGATGAAGCATCAGAAATGATAACCACTAGCACAGAAGAGAAAACTAATGATGGTGAAGATGACATAAAGATGGAAGAACTGAGGGCAGCACTAGAGAAAATCAAGATGGGCAAAGCAGCAGGGCATGATGGTATAACACCAGAAATGGTTAAGTACATGGGAGCATCAGGCGACCTATTACTCTTAAAGGTCCTACAGGCAGCATGGTGCAACAAGACCATACCAAAGGATTGGGAGATTGCCATCATAACACCAATTTTCAAAAAGGGTGACAATCGACAATGTGGAAACCATAGAGGCATATCCCTTCTCAGTGTCCCTGGTAAAATCTACTCTAGAATCCTAGAGCAGAGACTCCGACGCCTAGCTGAGCCACAATTGGATGAGGTCCAGTGCGGATTCCGAGCAAACCGAAGTACTCAAGACCTAATCTTCACACTCAGACAGCTGAGTGAAAAGGCCCTTGAGTATAAGAGTGAGATCCATCTTTGTTTCATAGATCTGGAAAAGGCGTTTGACAGGGTCCCCTGGAGCAAACTTTGGGACTGTTTGGCAAGGAAGAATATTCCAGCACCTCTGATTCATGCTATACAGAGCTTCTACAAGTCTTGCAGAAATTATGTGAGGACAGCAAACCATAAGTCAGAAGAGTTCAGAACCACCACTGGTGTAAGACAAGGTGATATCCTATCATCTTACCTCTTCATACTCCTTATGGACGATGTCATCAAGGCATGTAAGGAGAGAACAAGAAAGTATTCAGTGGGGTACTGGAAGATGAGACAGGTCTATATTTCGGAGCTGGCATTTGCTGATGATGTTGCCCTGATTGCTAAATCAGAGGCACATCTCCAATCCAACCTGCAAGTCTGGAAGGAAGAGCTGGAGAAGAGAGGGATGGTCATAAGCAGCTCTAAAACAAAATCCATGGTGATATCACGAGAAGAAAGAAAACATCAGATTAAGTTGGGAGAGCGGGTCCTGGGGCGGGTCGGCCACTTTAGATATCTCGGAGCTGTTGTAGACCGAGGGGGGGGGGGCGTCGGGAAGGAGTTGGCCGCTCGGGGGGCGGCGGCTGGGAGACTTTTTCGGGCCGTGGGTCGTGGATTCCTCGGCGGGAGAGAGGTTGGTGGGAGGCGAGGGTGGCTGTGTGCCGCTCCGCCTGTGTCCCAGTCTTGACGTGTGGATGCGGGTCGTTGGCGGTAGCTGCAGCCCACGGGAGCCAGATCCGGGCCTCGGAGGTGGGGTGTCTGAGGAGGGTGGTTGGGGTGGCGGGGCGAGACATGGTCCGCAACCAGACGATCCGTCAAGGCCTAAAATCCCATCCGCTGCAGACCCAGATAGAACAGTCCCAACTAAGATGGTTTGGCCATGTCTGCAGAGTGGGAGAGGATCGGCTGCCACGACAAGCATGGGAAACAAAGAGCCAGGGATCCAGACCTCCAGGACGACCCGGAGTCCGCTGGGAGGACAACATTGGACAATCTTTGAAGGACCGAGGACTGGAGTGGAACCAGGCCAGGAAGAAGACAGCTGATGGAATGGTCTGGCGCTCTCTCTTCCAAACCTCTACACCTCACGGTAGAAGGGGAACGACTAAGTAAGTAAGTAAGTAAGTAGTAATCAGTTTCTTCTTTCAGCGCTGTGCCGACTGGCGGTAACGACTATGTCTCTACACAACTTCCTATCCTTGTTACAGGAAACTCTATACTGAGCATAACAACTGGACTTATCTATTTATCAGAAGTACCCCTCCGCCTATTCTTCCTGCGATACAAGTGTTTCGGCTCTTTTATGCCCTTGATACTCAAGAGCGGTGTGCCCACTTGGGTCATGACTTTCCAGCGTCACCCTCCGTTTGGTTTTTCTGCCTGCGTTAGGAACTGAACCCATTCCACATTGCTTCTGAAATAGATATTTTCTCCTTCTTTTATCTATTCTGTCGGGAGCCGCGCTGGTGTAATGGCTTCGGCGTTGTACTGGCGACCAGGTGTTCATGGTTCAAACCCGGGCGTCGGCGTTTGAAGAAATGTTTACGGCCGGAAATTTGACTGAATAGCCTGAACGGCTCCTGTGATAAACCCTCTGTGGATGGGAAGGAGCGAAGCTCCTGACCGGGTTGGAAGGAAAGTCCTCAGGTTCCCCAGCCTCGCAATGACATGTCATTGGGCCGAAGGGTTGAAAGCCCAAGTGCTGCTGGTTAAGAAAAAAAAAAAAAAAAAAATCTATTCTGTCAGTTTGAGGTGTTTTGTATATAAACTTACAGTTCTGAATTTCATAGACCATAGTCTGTGACTGTTGTTCAATAGCCAGTAAGATGGTTTTTCTGAAATTGCGCCAAGTCTTAAGTGCCCCTGTTCTTCTTGTCCTTTCAGGCTCAGCTGCATCAGCAGATCATATAACTGAGGCCTACATGTATCATTTGTCTACTCCTGTACAGGGCTGGCGCAAGGGTTTCATGCGCCCTAGTTGAGGCTTAAAATGTGCGCCCCAGTTGTATTTTGTACCATCCATCCGCCTATCTATCCATCACCTTGCCTAACAGACGGTTTTTAATGTGTCTGTCATTTTAAAAAATAAATAACAATATTATTATTATAAGATAAATAAAATAATAAAATAACCAGTGGCGTAGCTGTCGGGAATGTAAAGGGGTGCGACCGTACCCCATCGCGACGTAAAATAAAAAGAATATGGCGCAAAATACTTAACACAAAAAAAGGAAAATAGTACCGCTGGTAAATTATTTATACTTATTATTAACCTGATACATTTTTAGTAACAATTAAAATTAGTAATCGTTCAATCTATATGTTTCTGTTTAAAACAATACTTGAAGGAAAAAAAAATAATTTTCTCTTTTTATTTATTAATTTTTTTTTTATTCTATTACAATTGCCAATCCTAAAACCGTGTAAAATCTACTTGCACACCGGCGCTCCTAGATGCTGCTACGATACAGAAAGTAAAATAATAATAAATTTATAGTACTTACATATCAGCTAGATGATGAACGCTGAATTCACCAGCATTGATATAAGATGTAGTTTAAGCTTTACATATAGTTAGAGCAAAAGAACACAAAAAGGTAAAGGAACCCGTTACACGCCTATTGAGGCATATTGGGAATACGGTGTTAGGCCCGTATTTTCTTGACCATCGGCACACTAGGGCTGATGTGGTCAGCATCACGCCGGCCTCCTTAACCTTCCCAGAGTTGTTCTGGTACCCTATTCATGAGGCTGGGTCGACCCTGGAGCCGTTTGCGGTCTAAAAAATCCCACCTCAACTGGGGATCGAACCATGGACCACCGAGCTAGGAAGCCAATGCACTAACCACTGCGTTACCGTGGCTCCCCAAAAGAACAAAACTCTAAAAAAAAAAAACATGCGCGCTGGTCATGCAATGGTAAATAAATGCTGTAAGAATTGGAAATTCCAAGTCGCAACACCCCTCTCCCACCCCCCCACCCTCCCCCCCCCCCACACCCCACTTTGTCAATCTATGTGTGCAAAAATGTTATCCCTTTTTCATTTCCCTTTCTCTTAATATTTTCCGAAGCTTTTAATTAAATATCAAATTGATGAGCCGACAAAATATCATAAAACCACAGAGAGGATTATATTGTAAATCAATCTTTTTTAAAAATATATTCTTAAAATTAGATTCAATATTTAGATCATGTTAATTATTTATTTAGAAATAATGATTAGCTTATTTAATTTACCATATTTGCCGGTCTATAGGACACCCCTTTTTTTCCATGCATATTTTTGGGGAAAAAATCATTTTAGCACATCTCATCATACATGACATCACCCCTCGTGTACCGACGGTCAAGATAATATGGGCCTAACACCATATTCCCAATATGCCTCAATGGGCGTGTAACGGGTTCCTTTACCTTTTTTTTCATCATACATTTACTGAAGACAAAAAATTGAAAAGGGAATGGTATGTAAAAAAAAATAATCCATCATGGTTCCTTTACCTTTTTTTTCATCATACATTTACTGAAGACAAAAAATTGAAGTAATTTTCAGGGAATTGGTATGTAAAAAAATAATCCATCATGGAACAAAGTATAGTTACATTAAAAATTTTAATCTTCATCCTCAACATTCAGAAAATCTTCATCTTCAGAGCTTGGTAATACATCTTTTGACATCTCTTCTGTATCAGAAAACCAAGTCATCAGTGTCTTCAAACAATAAATTATCCTCAGTACCGTCAAAGGTATTATTCATGCCACATTTCTTAAGTGATTTAACAACTGTCTCCGGATTTAATTCGTTAAAACAAGTTTCAGATTTTTAAGTTTAAATATGTTGCATTGTTAAAAAGTTTTCTTGACACAGCTGCATTCACTGAAATATATGTAAATGGGACGGTCTCTGCTTTGCAGTAGCCAAGCAAGATAGACTGCACTGAACAATGCCTAACTTGAATGCTCCTTCACATAGTGGT
Organism: Oreohelix idahoensis; assembly: GCA_024509875.1. Taxonomy (NCBI): domain Eukaryota; kingdom Metazoa; phylum Mollusca; class Gastropoda; order Stylommatophora; family Oreohelicidae; genus Oreohelix; species Oreohelix idahoensis. The sequence continues at coordinate 40,220 of JAMPIV010023081.1, forward strand.
AGCGAGGCAAGCAAGAACCCATGCAAGTCACAATGGAAAAAGCATGTACAAGTTCACAAACAATCACTGTACGATAAACGGGCGAGAATTTCGCAGAGTACTTATATAAACAGAGACTAGCAGACTTCAGCTGATAACAATTCCGCCTGAAATTTTAGCTCTCGGTACATAAGACACACCCCGTTTTAGACAAATTTTTCGGGGGAAAATGTGCGTCTTACAGGCCTGCAAATACGGGTAAATACTAATTTTCTAAACACTAACACAATTTACATTTTGTTAGAATGCACCCCAAGGACCTTTTCGCTCTAGGCGACCGCCTAGGCGACATACAGTCAGCTGATAACAAGTGAAAAAAAATGAGCAAGGACATAGGCTGTAACTGCGAAAATTGCATCTTCTCTGGAAGTTGAAGAAGAAAATATCTATGAGCAATAGTGGGTTGTTTTTTTGTTTTGTTTTTTGGTTTAAGTATAGTTTTGGCGAGGCGCCTAGACACAGAGTGGGTCGGTTGTGTTAAATCGTATCTCCAAATATGAAAGACCTTGTGTTCTGGTAAAAGTTATATTTGTTTAGTTTGTTTCCAATTACATAAAACAGTAGGCTATATATATTTTTGACAGAGATTACATCCTCAAAGATAAGATCAGAAATTATGCATGTGGCTTGCTTTACAAAAAAGATTTAAAAAAAATTGGAGTTGATATTGTCTACAGTACAAAATACAGGAAAAGTAAATAATATAACGTCAATAATTATGTAACAGTATTAGGAATGCCTTACCATGAGTCCTAAAATCGCCAAGGTTGACTTTCCAGAATGTCTAATTCAACACAAGTCTAACGTACACCGATCACAACCTAACTGATATCCTCTCTGGCGTGTGCGGTTGTCAAAACCTGGCCATGAAAACTTTCGCTTGGTGACAGCACACCTTGCGGAATACCACAAAATAAACACCGCCAACTTTCACGACTAAATAAACTGGCGAAAGAGCGAAGTTCAGATCTCCGTTTGTTTTCTCAAGGACGTCGGAATCTGTCGCCTCATTGAGCAACCTCCACTTTTTTAATGAAAGCTGTGGTGGTGGAGAGCATGCTCGAAGAGACAGGTATGAGATGCATCAGTATCTGTTTTCTGCTGTCAATATGACGTTTTTATCCGTCCTGATGTCTGTTTTGAAATTGACGTTTTCATGCGATTGTGATGTTCGTTTTGAATTCGACGTTTTATCCACTTCTGCTGGTTGTTTTGAATTGGATGTTTTGGAAGACAAAATTCCTTACTGAGATTAATTTATAAACATATTGAGGTCGTGAACTTTTGTTTCGCTCCCTGCCTGTTCCCATAATTTCGAGATATAATTAAAGGATGAAAATATTTAAACTGACCTGAATACAGATATCGATTCAAAGTATGTTATTAATATGTCTTCATCTTGGCAATATACCAGCCCATGTGTCTTTTCAATTTGGACATGGGCCCTACTGTAATCGAGGAACCTTGTTGTCTAGGTTGAAAACGAGGCCAAAACCATCTCACCTCATCTTGGCAAAGTTAATCATGACCCGCGGACAAACTATTTTGGCACATAATTTGTTTTATACTGTAATGTGGAGGGACTTAACGTTTGCTCACACTGCATGCAGTACTGATACAACTTAATGGCCATTTCTTCAACCTTCTTTCCACCCTCATCATTATTACTGTTACCATCGTCATTATAATCTTTACTTGCCCCTTCTTCTATTGATGGTCATAATAGTTATTTTATTCTTAGTCCCTACTTTCATTGATGGTCATAATGTTTTTCCTTCTTCAATAATGGGCATAATAATTTCCTTACTTTTCTTCCTAAGCTACTGTCTTATGTTCGTAAACTTATTTTTCCCGTTACTCGTGTTCTTTGTCTTCTTCATTGCTTAGTGCCTGATTGCAGTTAATTTCCTGTCATCATCTTCGTCTACTTTTACTTATCTTCGCATCATCTGCTTTTTCTTTTTTATAAATTGTTTTAAGCACTTTTCTTTCTTCTTTCTCATGTCTTCATCTTGTCTATATTCACCCCTCCACCCCCTTCCCCCAACACACACTTCTTCTGCTGCTTTTTCGGTAATCCGAGCCATTGTTACTCTATGCAACATCACAGTCTACATCACCCCTCTCTTTTCTTTGTCGGCTCCAGTTATATCTTTCCGTGTATTTGTGACGTGGACATGTAAATATAGCCTCAGAAATCCGACCACCTTTGCTGCCTCAGTTAGTGGTTATGTTTTGCGAAGGCTAGGCCACGCAATTCGCTGTCTGTTTACTCACTTTTGAAGCCACGCCTATTTTTCCTGTCTTTCTTGCGCTAACGAGTTGTTTACCTATGTTTGAAACATGCCAGATAAACAGGGGAGCGAATCGGGGTGGTTACCTGAGCTCTCACGCGAGCTGATCTGTCAATCATCGGATAGCAAACTCAAGGGCGATAATAATATTCCCGTACCTTTGATGTTTACATTTTCAGGGGACTTAAGTATTTGATCTACGGCAGGGGGAGAAAATCTAAGAAAGCCCGTCCGCTCGGCATGTCTTGTGATGTCGTCCGGCATCGCGGGTAGATCGAACCGTAGAATCATTTATCTTAGAAGCCAAGCTCGCTGATTTCCCCTGATACGCCCTAGGTGTGAATTTTCACATCTTTTAGAGATATTACACTAAATTTGTATATATACTGCCTTCTCTCTTAGTCAGTTTATCAAGTCTCTCAGGAAATTTTGGATAGTCTAAACGCGTATGCTAGAACCTATGTGAAATAGTCCGTTAATAGCTTCGTGGGGATTATTCTGTTTCTCTGGTAATAATATAATTTGTGCTTAAGTATTAAATATGTTAAAAGTTTTACCATTTTGTTCACTGCCATTTCTTAGCGTTAAGACTAGCGAAATAGCAAACGCGTAGATATTTTCTTACCATTGGTTTAGTAATGAAAAATCCATCAACCACATTTTTTCACCAGAAGATACGGTTTAGCTGACCAAATAATGCTAGGAGTGACGGATAAAAGTGACAGAGTAGAATGCGCATTATATTTTCATTTTGTGTAATTATATAGTGTCTAGCATTTAATATCATGCGTAAAAACGATAGTTGTTGAGGGAGCATAGTCATAATGAAATTATAACTGTCAATTGTGCACTGAATGTTTTACTGGGGCGGAGGGGGAAAGGCGGCATGCTTTTACCAAACCCGTACTCGTTAAAGCGACGCGCGGTAGTACAGGCTTAAGATACCGTGTGCCTTTTAATTTAATTAGGTGACGGAGAGGAAAAGAGATCATACCTTACGCTTGATAGCCTAGGATTTGTCATTTTAGAAATGTTTTGTTTTCTTCCTAATACCGTGCTTGATCAAAACCCAGCGGCTAGAGGTTTTTCTATTGTGGTCTTTTCCTCAGTTACTGAAGGAATAATAGTTGTCCCCTTACCGGTGTGGAGCCGCGGTAGCATAGTGGTTAGTGCACTGGCTTCCTAGCGCAGTGGTCTATGGTTCGATCCCCAGATGAGGCTGAAAATTTTTAGGCCACAAACGGCTCCTGGGTCGACCCAGCCCCAAATGGGTACCAGAGCTACTCTGGGAAGGTTAAGGCGGCCGGCGTGATGCCGACCACATCACCCCTAGTGTGCCGACGGTCAAGATAATATGGGCCTAACACCATATTCCCAATATGCCTCAATGGGCGTGTAACGGGTTCCTTTACCTTTTTTTTTTACCTTACCGGTGTGAACAGGAATTGCCAGGACGAGACACTAACATTTTTTAACTGTAAATTTGAGTAAAGGGACATACAAATATGCCCAGATTTTTCCATTCAATTTTTTCGGCCCGCTGTCACAATATACATAACATTTTTCCCGACTTCTGACAGTCGTTTACCCAAGTGAATTTTATCCAAGAGTATACACTGTTTCATAATCGGTACTCACCCCAGAGAAAAGCTGATAGGATCTACCATCATCATCAGTTTTACATATGATAACATTTAGCTTCGCAACCACATGCTTAGCACTACGGGAAGTACTTTCTCCTCTTTTTCAACTGTGAAAGTCCAGAGCACGTCTTGCTTCAGTAACTATTTGTGGTGACAGCGATTTCATCCAGGGAACGTTAAAACACCAAATTTGGCGTCCACCTTGTAATTAATATTCGCTATTAGGCTGGACTGGGGCTATCTTTGGCACCCCCACCTGACAATATATGCTCAGGGATTATTGTATGTTTTCAATGGATACCATCATCACTAGTAGGTAAGCGAGATTGTGTGTGGCCACAGATTGACAGAGTGAGAGACAGAGAGAGTGAATATTTTCCTTTGTATAATCATTGTACTACTTCTCTCTTTTTTTATTCCGCTAACTTGAGTAATTTTTACTGGATAGTTTAAGTAGGAACTTTGTTCTTTTCCTTACTGTTTATTCTCTATACCCTAGTGATCATCTTTGACCTTTGGGTTATTAACTTCTTTTGGGATCTTTTCTCAACAGGGGGGAGGGCACGTATTGGGTTATTTTCCTATGTCTGTAAACATGATTATATTTGATATATGTTTGATGTAAAGTTTTTAAGTGATAATAAACTAAACAAAAACTTAACTTAGTGTGTCGGTCATACCCATACCCATATCCACTTACCATAGCTTTTTCACGTTTGTGCGTCTTGTCACATAATTGTGCGTGTGCGTGGGTAGCGTAACGTATATTTCATATAGGGAGAGAAAGGTCGTCTGTTATTAAAATATAGTCGTATACATAGGCTGAACTAGAAAAACTACTCACTCCAGAGACTTCCTCTTACACTATTCCCTCGTGAAAATCTATTTCTTACACCTTTATTCTCTCATATTTACCACCATTACCTCTGCTCAGAAGGGACCATAAATAACTTCTGACTTATCTTTAAAAAATTTACGACAGTATTGCAGATGCAAACAAGTAAGGAGGGGAAACCAGAGGCCTGTAAACAATAAATAAAAAAACAAACAACACACAAAGGTATGTTAGCCGGCACTCAGTGAGAAAAAAAGAGTGCACAGCTGGCAGAGAGGATAGTAGCGACTCGCTCCCGTGGCTTGGCGGGGGCGGGGGGCGGGAGGAGGGGTGCCGTTCGGAAGGTCCTGGTTCGATTCCCGGTAAGCCTATCACTTCTGTTGTTTTTCTTTTGTCTAGTCTTCTACTTCTTTATTTCTCACTGAGTTCCTGCTAACATACCTTTGTGTGTTGTTTGTTTATTTATTTATTGCAGATGCAGCGTCGTGCAGTGTATTCACCTCCTGTGTCTCTTGCCTATTCACATTCTATATTTATTGCCTATTCACCTTCTATATCTCTTGTATATTCACCTTCTATATGTCTTGTCTATTCAGCGCGTTTATCTGTTTAATTTACCCTGTATATCTCTTGTCTATTCATCGTCTATGGCTCTATGCCTTTTTTCTATTCAGCTTCCATGTCTCTTATCTGTTCAGATTCTATACCTCTTGTCTATTCACATACATCTTCTCTTATGTATTCACCTATTTATTTTTCTTCAGTCTAGTCACTTTCTTTGTCTACAGTGTAGTCACCCTCTTTGTCTTCTTCATCTTATTAATCTTCTCTGTTTCTTCGTCTGCTGGCTCCATCAACATTCTTGTTGTTTACTATTATACAGGGCGTCCCATAAGTCTGGCATCATAACGCATTATTGACGCATGTAACACTATTACCCCTGACGTCATTCGCCATGTGCTTGCTAACGCGGTATCATGTCTGGATTTGGGCTTTATGAAAAATGGTGGACACACTGAGCAAGTTCTGTGAATGTGTGAGTGTGGCTGGCTGATTATATTGATGGATAGATGGAAGAAAATGAATGTATGAATAAGTACCAAGATTGTCCAAGATAATCTCACTGAAATTTTGGCTCGAGGAAAATGTGCAGAAAATGAAAGTATAAGTTCCGCAGGAAGAAAACAGAGTGAGAATCACTGGCAGATCTTTTTATAGGGATACTGGAAAGTAACTGTTTCTTAGCAGGTTGAGAATCCTTGGAGTAGACTAAGAGTTAATAGTTATCCAGGCCACACTTTTCCCTAAGGCACTGAATTATTAGAAAGAGACCCTATTGATTAAATACAAATATGACATAATCTTACAGTATTAGACATCACTGTTTCACCAAAGAATAGTCAGTAAACTAATCTTGATTTTAGAAATTTATAATGAAACGTTACTGATGGAAATAAGATGTCATATATCGAATATGTATTCAATCAAATATTTATAGATTTTAAGATAATCAAAAATGCCAAAAATGCAATAGCGTCTATAAATGTATTGACACTGTCTCTCAGGAGTTATAGAATTTGACTTGAGTTTGAAAACAAAGATTATTTATCTTTCAGCATTAGGACATTGATGAAGTTGTGTTTATAGTGGTTTACAAAACTGTTGATAATTCATCATAGGACTTTTCTTAAGTTTGAATGAAGAAGTGGTTGGTTCTTGATAGTGCCACTTATCTGGATTCCTGACAGCAATCCTGATCACTCCCTGATTTCTCCGGGTGAAAGAAAAGGGTTGGGTGTTAGGTGTAGATCTATCTCAGGGGTTGGAAGTTCTCTTTCCCTGATCCAGGTTTCGACGTCATCGATGAAGACGGAAGCTCCTGGTGTAGTCTACCCTAAAAGAACTGGGGAAGATACAACACGACATCGGTAATCTTCCATTTGGGAGAGATTAATTATTAAGTCTTTGTGTTGCCCGTCCCTCAGAATTCACAGTACAGACCAACATTTGTCTTTTGTACTGCTGCCCTACAGTTTATTTTTTTTTTTGTCTGTCCATTTTATTTCCAGAAGCTGGTCAAGAAATAAGCTGTATGTGCTCTTTGTGCGAGCCTAAACGCTACTCTGGGATATCTAGTCAGGTACCAGAACCTGACTTTGGATTATAATTCGGCTGCACCGCAGTAATTGCCATCCACTCGTTTAAGCAATCGGGGATAACCCTTTACACCCCGTCACTGTGGATATTACCAGCAGACAACCAAGAAGAAGAAACCAACGGTTTTTCCTGTCGTCAATTTTTCCTTATCAGAGGCGCCCCATGAGCCCTCACTCATATTCCTTGTGGGTTTTTTGTGTGCTATTCGTCAGCTGAGTCACTAGCGACCGGCTACTTGGATTTATTATTATTTGTGTCGTTCCCCTCGCCCATTGAAGGTGGGGAGCGCGTGTAGATCTATTTTACCACTTAATTCACTGGAGTTTATTTCCTCACCCACTGGATTACCTCATTCGACGGACTCGTGGTTAGGTTTCGTAAGATGGCGTACTGACATTTCCTGGATTTATTTAGCGGTAAGGCATAAGTGGCCGTTCGACACGAACTGGGGGCCCCTGTCCGTTAAAAGCAGGACTTATGCAGAATTTAGTACGTGCAAGCACGAAGCGAGTAAATGTGGGATTGTGTGTGATTATTGTCGTAGATTTTTGATAGGGGAATTAAGACTTGGCTTGGTCCCTTCTGAATAGATTAGAATAAGTGATAGCCACAGTGAGAGATAATAATAGAAATAGATTTCCACGAGTGAGATGGTAGAAATGAATAAAGTCTGTCCCTGAAATCGAGAATTTTCTCTCTTTCAGCCTATCTTCTACAACAGATCTAGAGGAGTCAGACAGTCTATTGACTATATATATATATATATATATATATATATATATATATATATATATATATATATATATATATATATATATATATATATATATATATATATATATATACTGTATATATATATAGATATATATATAGATATATATATATATATATATATATATATATATATATATATATATATATATATATATATATATATATATATATATATATATATATACAACTCACGTATACACACACACATAAGTGACGACAGTTAGACGCACAGACGTGAAAACTATAACAATGGAATATAGATATTTTGGAACGAGCTGACCGACACGCTTGAATAAAGTTTATGTAAATTTATTAACATAAGGAAAATTTACCACAACACATAAATGTTAATATCAAGCATAGAAAATACATATAAGGTAATGAATTGCTACAAGAATGATAGACCCATAGGTAAAATCTTTTCCCTCAATGTATAGCCCACAGTCCTGTTAGAAGAAAATATGATAGCCCCAAAAGAGTCACGGATGCATACACTATAGTCTAAGAGTTCCCTTTAAAGGTATGAACAGAACGGATACTCCTAAGGAAAATATCATTAGCAACAAAACTGCATAAAGGAAGTTAAGCCAGCAAAATGGGTGCCAAAAATACAACAATAAAGGAATCACTCAGTCCTGCATTCACTCTATTCCTGTCAGCCGTGGCCACGCGCTTGCATTCGTACTTACAGCTTTGGTAGCAACTTCTGGAAAAACAATTTTTAGGACATACACATACAGAATCTCCGGTGTTATTCTTGGCCAAGGGAACCCCAGCTCCGCAAAGACAGGTTAAATTCACTACTTCAGGGAACGTTTCTTTGGTTATTATTAATTAGGATATATGTTTATGTCACATTAAAATTGTCCAGGCACGAAAGTTAACAGCGAGCACAGTGTCGATAGCTTAGGTTTTCCAGTACCTAGGAATGTCAAGTCGGTGCCTTCTCTCAGTATAGAAATTTAATTTGGTCACACCACAATTAGTCAAAAATGTCGGAATGGTAATGGTTTGTAATTTTTCTCGCCACAGGGCTGCATGTACATGAGAGTTTATGAAGAAATATAATCTGGCTTAATAGGCCCAATATAGGCATTTAGTCTTTAAAACCGTTAGTGAGATTTGTACTCTGTCTATTTCTGGAGGCAAACGCCCTGCCAGACAGGTGTTAACTTGTAGGCCCACGTGGTTAAAGATAAAAATGTTTCTTCTCTCAGTTGTACTAAAACCGCTGGTAAAAATTGGGCTGACCCAAAACTGTATAAGGAAGAGAAAAGTACAAAATACTTAACCACAATATTTGCTTCGGTTATAACTTACATTATAACTGCAAGCGTAGAGCTTGTCTTAACGTTAAAACTCCCGTGAAATAATTATGATCGTTTAAAAAAATCAATCATCCTGAATTAGAAATACCTACGTATTTCGTCAATACTCAATGATGACTCAGTGCAGTTATAAGTTAGTTACAATATACTCGGAATGGTTACTAGCAATTTAATTAAATTTTATTTACAGCTGCGTGAGTTTAAGCTAGAAATAATAATTTATTCTGCTTTCGACTGTAACACGTCAACTAGAGAATATAACAGACTTATAATTTAATCCCTCTGCACAGAAATTAACTAGTGAAATAAAATAGGCGATTTACCACTTAAAACACTCATAAAATACTAGATATATAATATTACCTCCAAACAGCACTACAGGCGATCACCACGACTAGAATTATTCACTAGATAGGTATTCTAGAAGCTCGGCAAAATTTGACGAGAGAGCTAAGAACTTCGCTATACAAGCTTATTCTCTAGCACGAGCGATCCGTCTACTGCAACTTAAGAGGACTCAATGCATGAAGTCTAACTACTGGGGGTCTATATCTTATGAAAAGAAATGATTTCCTAATTCTCGAAAACCCGAAATAGTTCCCGTCTTAACACCTACATAAAACTCAGACGACGGCAATGAAACTGCCAGACGCGTTTCACACTTGCCGCTAACTATGGTCATCTCTGAGCGATGCATGTGTTTCACCTTACACCTATCACAGAGAAATCTACCCTAAATGCGTCGTGTCAGATGAAAATATAGACGATTGTCTGCCATCTTCTCTCTGTCGAGAACGAATTTCACACTATTCGGTCTCATCTAGGACTGAGCTTACGCAATATAAATGCGTTGGTACATAAGAAAAGAGACAGGCGAAGGTATGAATGGGAGAGTTATATTTTCACAATCAAACGAATGCGAAAAAAGAAAAAGGATAAAAGAGCGATAATAAAGTAGAAGACACGGGTAGAATAAAGAAAAGATATAGAAATTTATTAATCATAAATCTCTCTGCGACAATTATCAAGTAGTGAAAGAGAGTGTTGTTGTGGTGGTATATGTTGTTCTATGATTTGTTGTTTATGGTCTGCCGAAGTGTTAAAGGCAGACTGATTCTGATTTTTCTTTTTGTGTGGATTTAATATTTTCTTCAATAAAATATACTCGTATATACACTCGGTTGTGGTCAGAGCATCTTTTCTATCTGCTATTGGTGTAGTATTCATATGTCCCTTACTGTGTATTAGACTAAAGTCTTGTATTAACATTGGAGGGCGGGAAAAGATTGCCCCATTAAAAGTTAGTCATCGGGTAGGCTGAAGACCGTAGTGCTGCTACCCTTCAGTAGGCATATCTTCTCCCAATAATTTCCACCAGTGACTATATTTCTATCTATTCACACCATCTCTTCCATAGTCTGTCTGGCCTCGAACAGAATCTATATATCTCTCAATTTATACGTACCTGTGACAAGAACCGTACCTATAAAGCACTGTCATCAAAATTTAAGCTAAATGATAATTGTAGACATTAAAAATATAACATTAGGCAATAATAAAACAATGGCGAAATAATGTCACACAAGTTTTGCTAAATGTGTTGGTGCATGTGTGTATAAAAGGTAGTTGTATACCAGATACTGCTGCGGTGGAGTGAAGAGACTTCACCTATACTAGTCTCAGCTTAATGAGGTGGGCTGACCAGTTTCCGTTCTCGCAGCTTTCGCCTTCTCCAACTCAAGAGCAGAGTCACAGAAAAGTAGATGCAGTTTTATAACAGCTTAATATCCCTACGCCATCCAGTCACCGCCTAATCCCATCCCATCCCAACTAACATAATTACCGATGTATGTTACGTCGGTCGGTCTCACTCAAAATAGTAACTCGCGCCAGGAAAAAAAAAGTGCGCAACGCACGGTGTGCAACTTGCGCTGCGTGGGTGTTATATAAAACAAATACTTTGGTTTTTTTTTGTTTTTTTTATTCTTTCACGAAATTAGTAGCGCTCGACAAAGAAAAAGTGCGTAAAAATTGGTGTGCATGAGCCCTCACCCGATGCACAAATCACGAAAACTTGAAAGTTTTTGTTAAAACCACTTATTATCAGGGAACACTCTTTGACAACAATCCACACACTTTCACACGAAATGTTGTCATGAAAGAACTTTTAAATTGAATCTAAAATAACATAATTCTCGCCGTATGTACGTTGGTCACAGCTGAGGAATGCAACCGTGTTGAAAAATTGTATTGTTTACATTATATATACTCTCCCGAAAATAGTAACAATCAACAAAGAAAAGCGTTCAAATGACGGTGTTCATGAACAGTTTGATTACACTGTATAATGGAAAGAAACCAAAAACACTCTAAGAATGTATGTACCTCTATCTGCTCATCCGGGAACGGAAACAGCACACTATAATTAAAAACCCGTAAAGTTTGACGGGTTATTGTTAGTTTATTCCATAATTTCTTGACCCTATGTTACGTAGATAATAGCAATGGAATTTCGAACTCTTCGGAAATCTACAATCCAGAACGCTAAATAAACAAAGTGAACCATGTTGCTGGATGAGAGTTAACACCATACATTTGTGTTTCTCCTGCAGAACAATTTTGTGTGGAAAATACAGACGCCATAATAAGGAATAGTGTTTGTTCGTAAGCAGCGAAATGAAGGCATTATCAGTTCATATTAAACAAAACACTCCGACCAAAATGTTAACGTTGTTAGGAGAATATGTTTACAGTCTGTCTCATTGAGATCAAGTCCACATACGCACACCTGTTCTCTCACGGAATACACACACCTACACAATCATGTATGTGCACATTCACATGATTAGAATATGTACAGACACACACTGTGAGTCCGCAGACATATGACTGGAGTGAATAAGTGCTAGACATTCAGTCACGCTCACATGCATAGAAGCATGCTCATATTGGTCATTATCATCATCATCATCATCTACTCTTCAGCTCCTCAATGAGCATAGAATCCCGTTACACGCCCATAGAAGCATATTGGGAATATGGTGTTAGGCACGTATTTTCTTGACCATCGGCAACCCAACATATGAGGACATAGAATGGACATATGTCCGTCACTTGTTTCATTCCTGGAAAAAAACTCAACGGAGATGCAAATAGCCTCAAGATGACACTGCTTTCTTTGCAAATATTCAAGTAGATGTCTGACAGTGTACGAGAAAGAAGAAAAAAGTGTACCAAGAATACAACTTTTGGTCGATAAAAAACTGAATCAAAGATCTTACTTATTTACTTCAATGAGTTATAATAAACATTTAACAACTTCAGCATACTAAAAACATGTTGTTATGCGCCAAATACAGTTTTCTTTATGAAAAGTTAATTATTCTGTTCTTTCGTGCATATGTATAGTAAACTCTACAATTTATTTCTTGTCATATTAAATAGGCTGCACTGGAAGATTTACTAAAAAAAAAACAAAACAACAACAACAACAAAATGGATAAGAAACGGACAATTAGGTACTCTGTTTTAAGGATGACCCAAGAAACAGCACATGCCCGGTATCATGAGATGGAAGAGCTTTGCCTAGGAAAAGATGGAGAGTTGACAGACACCTTACCGAAACACACCATAACAAGATGCCAGGCCTCACTCCGTGCGGAGGTTCTGAAGCAATAATACTATACACTCTTTATGCGAAGTTTCACAAGCTCATCGGGAGGAGTGAGAATAGAAATAGCGGAACAAGGTCATGTGTAGGGTAAAAATACAGGTAATTTGAGCAGACGACATGGATTAGGATTACTGTTCTCTCTTGCATGTCGTAAAGAAGCGACTAATATGAGGTTGCGCATAGGGCTGGCAAGCTTATTATCATCAGTGCCCATCAGCTCCCCAAGGAGCATAGGCCTTCAACAAACTCTTGCCAAGTCTTCCTGTCCTGTTCCATCCGCTCAAAGTCTTCCCAAGACTTCCCTGTCCTGTTCCATCCGCTCAAAGTCTTCACAAGACTTCCCTGTCCTGTTCCATCTGCTCAAAGTCTTCCCAAGTCTTCCCTGTCCTGTTCCATCCGCTCAAAGTCTTCCCAAGACTTCCCTGTCCTGTTCCATCCGCTCAAAGTCTTCCCAAGACTTCCCTGTCCTTTTCCATCCGCTCAAAATCTTCCCAAGACTTCCCTGTCCTGTTCCATCCGCTCAAAGTCTTCCCAAGACTTCCCTGTCCTGTTCCATCCGCTCAAAGTTTTCTCATGCTTTCTTTATCCCTATCATTTATGTCTCATTTTCTCCACGGCAAGCTCATCACGTAAAACGAATACTACAGAAACCACTGCTGCAAAAAGCACGTGAATGATTCGGTGCAGTACCCCTATACTCCATTGGGAGCTAAGGAGAAAATAATAATAATGACTACTGGTACATGTTACACTTGTGTTATTGTAAATGTAAGCTCTAAATTATCATATATTCACAGATTGGTTTAGTTTGATATGGTTTTATGGACCATCTTCTTTGCACACCTACTTTTCACGATTTCCAACTGCCGAAGGATTTTTAACGTACGCAAATTGCACACGGGACATCCTATTTTCCCACCCTTATTCGAGAATCTATTCATCCGATCTCATTACCCAGGAGAACCATTGGTTTTGAAAAAAAAAAATTCCTATCAATAATATTCCACGTGCTGGGAGAAAACCCGGCACCTTTAAAATCAGAGCGGACGCCATACCTCTGAACCACTCCGGCCTCTATATTCACAGAATATGTGACAAATAATAACAGAAATACGGCATTATATTTTTAGGTGCCCTGCGCCTTTATTCTATTACTTTGTGAACTAAAAAAGTCAACTTCAAGCGGTGATTCGGAGCAAGCTAATCCTGGGCTATTTGAGAAACTTGTCTGATGATGCAGCACATTTTATGACATAAATCAATAGCTCTGTAAATCTCGTGCCCTAGATTATGTAACACTAGCGCGTGGACGTTAACCAAGATAAGTTTTAATTCTGCGGGTTTTTGAGTATGTGTGCAGTCTTAACTGAGACTGACTCTTTTTTTTTTTTTTTCTTCAATAAATAATACACACATTAAGGTATGTTTTCAGGCACTCGTGAGAAATAAAGAAGTAGAAAACTAGACAACAGAAAAACAACAGACGTGAGCAAATTACCGGAGAATCGAATCCAGGACCTTCCGAATGGCACCACCCCCTAGCTGTGGAAGCGAATCACACTGTCCTTCCTGCCAACTAGGCACCACAGGGAGGATAGTGTGATTCGCTTTAATTTGTTTAAATATCTCTTATTTTTGGCTGCTTACGGAGCAGGGAGCCAACACTGTAGTTGGTTCCTTTTGTAGAAAGCCTGCATCAAGATATTTATGTGCTCTTGTGGTGGTGGTTGCTGCATCAATTTGTTTTACAAGATGAGGCTGCCAGCCTCATGCACAACCTCATTCTAGTCGCCTCTTACGAGATGCTCATTTTTTATGGTTTATGATTTCATTTCTATTAAGTTAAAAAAATTTGTAGGTAACTTTCCTTCTGCTTGTTTTTTTTTTTTTTTTGGAAAATATTTTATTAACTGCGGTGTATATTTATTTTGTTTACCTTCTCAATGCTTCTTGTTTATTATTTATAGCCGATGAAGGGTTTTTCATAAACCGACCGAGCCATTATCGCTTTGTTCCACTGTAAGACTGACAGAAGACAGCTGCTACTCATATTTTCTTTCAATCTTATTTTTTTTAGGTGGGTCCAGTACGGGCGTATCTGTACTGGTTGGTTTATTTGTAGTCTTGTCACGTATTACCTCCCCTGCTTTGCAGTAGTGGTCCAATAGTGACCAAAACGGAAGAGTATCTAAAATGGGTCGTCGAAGGTATCTACCTTCGCACAAGATTACTCTTGGCAGAGATGTAGATAGAAGTGTAATGACGCAAGATAATTCAGAAGTCAAGAACCATGCGGCATAGGGCTGAGCAATGGTTAACTTATATTTGTCCGTCGCCTTTTGTGAAGAGTTTAAGCAGTGTTTATGGCCCGTACAAGCCCCCAGCTGAGTTAATTCAGCGAATTTCCTCTTATAATGGTATAGCTCTGTTTAGAGGTAAATAAATAAATAAATAAATAAATAAATAAATAAATAAATAAATAAATAAATATATATATATATATATATATATATATATATATATATATATATATATATATATATATATATATATATATATATATATATATATATATATATATATATATATATATATATTAGTCGTGATTTTACATTTGCTTTCATACATGTAATAACTGAATCAGCTGTGTTTGTTTAGTTTTAAAATAATATGTAACAAATTTAATAGTGAATGAGTCTTTAACAGGTTAAAATAAATATGGAAAAATTGGTGAAATTTTAGATGAAAGCGTCTTCATATGGACTTAATAGGGGAATGATAAAAGTCCGTTTTGCTGATGCCTTTTAATCAGGACTTAACTGATCTAGGTGTGTCCTGCGGACGTGGTTGTCATCCCTTCTTTTGTGAGGAGGAGCTTCTTCACACATTTGTCCAATGTAGGCGGTCAGTGTTGATGCTTTTCTCTCACACTAGGGGCGTAGGAGCTTCAGTACTTCAAACAGTCTGATAACTTGTAACCACGAAATTTTTAGACAAAATAGAAAGGACAAATGCCTCTGCTAAGTACACTGAGTTGGAAGCTTAACAGGCGCATCATCTCGCTGTCCACCCACCAAGGTTAATCTCTCAGAAGAATTAAATTCTTGAGTAAACAGCGTAGCTCAATGAAGATGATTAAAATCAACAGTACTCTTCTGGGTATTAAACTGGGAAAATGTGTCTGGACAGCGCAAATAATGATTTGTGCCTGAACTAACATTAACAAGTTACATATATCTCACAAAAAGATACTATACACTTCAGGCACCTGTGATGTAGTCATCACTCATTACTGCTCCATTCGGAGTCTGGGGTCACCTCTGCTGTCAGTTTTCCGCACCACTAGCCAGAAACATACATCAGAGCTTGCTGCAGTGGTTCATGAAGAAAGTATTTTCATATGTTGAGGTTGCCAGCCTCATTATTAACCACCTAGCAAGAAAAACATGTCAAATTCACATTAGTATAATAAATGTTACACTTACCCCAACAATTTGGGAATCTAAAATCTCCTCGCACAGGTTAGAATGGACACGAGCAATTTAGGTGATATGCTATCGAATCACTTGGCCTGGAAATTTTAGTAATTCCTCTTATGACGGGTGTTCTGCGAATCACTTGGTCTAGGAAATTATAGTAATTCCTCTTATAACGGGTGTTCTGTGAATCACTTGGTCTGGGAAACTTTCTAATTCCTCTTATGACGGGTGATCTGATTCTTTAGGTATCCAGACTTCGTATTTAAAATGCAGGTTTACTTTTTTAAGTTGCCCGAATACTTTCTATCTGTCACTTTTAAGTTTGGAATCCTTTGTCCGATCCTTATCTTTCTGGCTTTTGGGAGTTGTTAGCTTGAAGTTGTGAAGCTGTCTGATCTGTGACTCCGCTTTCACTATATTATATTCTCAGTTTCCAGTTCAAATCTCGAATGGTACTTCCGCCGAATTTTCCAATGAGATTCCTCTTATTCCGGCTTCTCAAATCAAAACAATGGTAAGCTCTTTAGCACTGAGTTGGGGTGTTTTAATTCAAAATATCCCCCGCAGGTTTAAAATATTATATTTAAAATTCCAACGCGTGACCTATTCATAATAAGACGTAATATTTCCGCCAACTCACAAACAAATCTGTGAGCTCTTTTGGTGGCCAGATGCTACCTTCCGCCCTCATCGTCTTCCCATACAGATTATCTGTAATAATCTCACAGGAATGGTCCTGCGAAAGCTATTATCTCATTAACGCTTGTGTTTCCGCACACCTCAGACGGCTCTCTCTCAGACAGACAATATTGGCTTCCTATTCATCCTTGTACGAGACCATATTGTGTCAAACGAGGATCGTCTCCTATCAAAGGAGGCCGGCAACTCAAATAGATAAACGTATTACAGCTGACCGGTGATAATGATTTGGTATTGTTACGATAATACCACAGTTCACCTGGCAGAACGTAAATACGTCTGGGAAGTGGTCACAGTAAAAGAATGTAAGGGCAACAAATATGCCAAATAATAGGACGATGAGTGAGAAAAATGAAGAAATGAAGAGATACTGCCGGAGTGAATGAGAGTTATAAAAATTGCACGACTGATTTCGTCACAAGTCTGCCCAACTGTCCAGTACTATTGGTTTTCTTTTGTCTATTTGTGTTAAAATACAGTATATAAGTTCCAAGTATTTCCTATGATTAATCTCTTTTATGTTTTAAAACCCATTTTCTATCTTTCATATTTCCTAGCAGTACTAATGAAAACCATTGTAACAAGTAAAAGTATAATGGATCGCTGCCCACTGCAATATCTATTGAAATGATAAAGCAGATAAACTTGCCAATGAAGGAGGACAGGAAACCCAGACAGAAGACAGGGCTACATATAAAGAGAATAAAGTACTCATCAGAAATATCTATAGAGAAAAATGGAATAAGGAACACCCAGAATCCAATACTGCAAAACCATACCAACAAGAAATCAGGTGATAATTTTCAGACTAATAGCGGCCATTGCAGACTCAGATACCATCTGCAAAATAAATTTAAAATCGGACAGATATGCACCCACGTGGGAAAGACAAACAAACAGTAGAATACGTACTCCAGATATGCGCCCATGTGGGAAGGAAAAACAAACAGTAGAATACGTACTTCAAAAATGTCGGCTGTACGAGAGGTGCAGGGTGGCAGCATGACCTTCTCCAACCCAGTTAAGGGAGAAACGTATGGTGACGAGAGAAGCCTGAGACAGACTTTCAGCTTTATAAGAGAAATATATGTGGTTATTTGAAAGCCAACGACGGAGAAGAAGAAACATCGTATAACTTATCGCTAACGTGTTAAACCACAGTTTATTTGTCCAAGTATCAGTTTTATTCTGTCCCAATTACTTAGTCGTTCCCCTTCTACCGTCCCAGTTAAAGCTATCAAATGTCTCATCTCAGTATCACGTTTGCTTTTTCGTTCCGGGGCCTGTACAGCTTATGTCAAGGGCATAGGTGTAATTACAAGTAAACCTGCTCTCAAATGCAAAGACACACATTCGCACATATACCTGAACAGTCTGGCATTAACTTTACAACTGGAGTTTTTCAGTTAGCCAGTAAAACCCCATGGCGGAGATCCCACTCATGAAATGGAACATGCTTCATCGTAGCTCTTGGGGAGCCTGTAAGGTCTCTGTAGCTAGATCACTTGGTTCCCAAAGTGGATGATATCGCCAACCTGCGGGCGTTTGGAAGACCTAAGGGGGCGATAATGGAAAAGGGGGCGACGGAGGGGGGGGGGGGGGGGGGGTTTAGTAGTAAGAGAGTGGATGAGGATTTGTCAAGCTAAATTCAACAATAGTTCTTAATTTTAACGCTTACGTGTAAACGCTTACGTGTAAAGGCGTTTCTCCCTAACTTTTGATTATATTATATAAACAAATCAGGAGGGGAAACCGATGGTCAAGAAAATATGGACCTAACACCATATTCCCAATATGCCTCAATGGGCATGTAACGGGATCCTTTACCTTTTTTTTAACTTCATAAAGCTGGACCTATTATATAGTGAAGTCTTTAACACTTTACAGTAGCATCTGCGATGGGATTACTTTTATCTTTTATAATCAGCCTATAGGCTGATTAGTATTATAAAATACTTCTATGGCACGCGCCTCAAACAGCCTCTGACAACCAAGTCCAGCTCCCGGCCTTCACGTGTGGCTCAATTTGAGCCCGGCGGAACTGTTTCCACTGACGGGAGAAGGGGCAAAGGCGAGCGACTGGCGCCTTAAAACCAGCAGCTTCGGGCAGATAGGGCTCGTGATCCTTGGTTGGTAGCTTATCTAAGAGAAGGAACTCTGAATTCAAACCACCGCTGCCTTGCGGGAATATCCTTTTGTGGAATTGGCTTCGGGAGTAAACCCTGAGGATAAATCCGGAGTCGGAGTCCCTAAGGCAGTCTAATGTCGATTCGACATTATTCTGGCAACTCCTGCGACATGGCTGGTACCAAACTGTATCGGCTACTGCCGTTCCTTTGGATCTACCGGCTGTGTGGAGAGGGGGAACATGCTGCATGGGCAACAGCTTGATCTCCATATAACTGTGCCCAAGCTCGCGCCCTGGAGAGGACACTCCAGCTTCACCCTATAGGTGTCGGCAAAACACGGGAAGTAGCAGTTACCGGTTATAAGCATTATGCCCAATTGGCGTAGGGCATGGCGCCAGGGGCTACTTCCGACAGTGGGAGAGGTTCTAGGATCTCACTGGACAGCTACCGCCCGCTTCAAGCTGGGCAGCCCCCAGTCAATAAGGTGTTGTCCCGCCACTGTCTGCTTTCCCCATTGGGTGCATGGGGATTAGGGTCAAACCCGAACTGTGGACAGAAAAATTTTGCACCAAGCAATTATCGAAAAAATAGAAATAAGCAAACTCTCAGATTGGGATGCTGGAACGTCCGGACTATGTTGACTGGACTATCCGAAAACCTACAGGATGTAAACGATGTAAGGAAGACAGCCATAATTAATGATGAGCTTAAACGACTTCAGGTGGATATAGCTGCACTTCAGGAAACGCGCCTGGCGGGCTCTGGAATGGTGAGCGAGAAGGACTACACATTTTATTGGCAAGGGAAAGATCTTGATAAAGCTAGAGAACACGGAGTAGGTTTTGCGGTCAAAAAATCGCTAACTAACATGGTTGAACCAGGCGAGAATGGATCAGAACGCCTGTTAACGCTCCGCCTGCAAACTAGCACAGGTCCCATCACCCTTGTCAGTGTGTATGCTCCTACTCTGTACTCTGCCTCAGAAGCTAAAGATGAGTTCTACGAGAATCTAGCAGCAGTAATCAAAAGCATACCTAGGCAAGAACAGCTTGTTCTCCTTGGTGACTTTAACGCTAGAGTGGGTGCCGATAATGTTTCATGGCCTTCGTGTCTGGGCAGGTTTGGTATTGGCAAGATGAATGAAAATGGACAACGGCTCTTAGAGTTGTGCGTCCACCATGACCTCTGCGTGACCAACACCTACTTTCAGACAAAACCCCAGCATAAGGTGTCATGGAGACACCCACGATCCAAGCACTGGCACCAACTTGACCTGATTCTCGTCAGAAGGCCACTCCTCAGGTCTGTGCTCTCCACGCGCTCGTACCATAGTGCAGACTGTGACACAGATCACTCCTTGGTTTGCTGCAAAATCAGAGCACAACCAAGAAAACTCTATCGTGTCAGACATGAAGGGAAACCACGCATTGATACCAGCAAGATGTCAGACCCTTTCATGATCGCTCAATTCACTGCGACCTTCAAGAAAGTGCTCAGTAGCCCTCAGCATGGTGATACTATTACAGAGAACTGGGAGCATCTACGGAACACCATTCAAAGTACTGCACTTGCCACCTTTGATAAGAAAACAGCAAAGTCAAATGACTGGTTTGACGCTTCATCAGATGTGATGGCACCTGTTATTGAAGCTAAGCGCAGTGCTATGAATGAATACAAACGTTCACCGAGTGCCAGAACCCTACAGATCCTGAGGGCTACGAGAAGCAAAGTTCAACAAACTGCTCGACGCTGTGCAAATGACTATTGGCTCCAGCTCAGTGAGAGCATCCAGATCGCAGCGCAAACAGGCAACATTAGACAAATGTATGACGGTATAAAGAAAGCACTTGGCCCCCATAAAAGTAAGACGGCACCGCTAAAAACCATCAGCGGAGAGAAGCTAACCGATAAGGGTAAGCAGATGGAGAGGTGGGTCGAGCACTACTCTGAGCTTTACGCTAGAGACAATACCGTTACGCCTGCAGCCCTTGATGCTGTCAATAGTCTGCCAACTATGGAGGAGCTGGATGCCGAACCAACATTAGAGGAACTCAGTAAGGCCATTGATAGCTTGGCCTCTGGCAAAGCACCAGGCAGTGATGGGATTCCTCCTGATTTAATCAAATGCTGTAAGAGCACGCTATTATATCCCCTACCAACGGGCTGATCACCCGTTTGCCAGTTACTTCGATTACGGAAACAACAGCAAATGGATTGATTTGCCGTTGCCCTAAAGACGCCAATAGGCGTGATGGGAAACAATGGCAAAGAAAACCTATCTGCTGTTGCCCTAAGACGCCACTAATCGTAATGGCCACTGACTGCTTTGACGGTCGGTGGCTAAGGACGGAAGAAGAAGAAGAAGATTATATCCCCTGCATAGGATGCTGTGCCAGTGCTGGGAAGAGACAACTATTCCTCAAGACATGCGAGATGCCAAGATTGTAACACTGTATAAAAATAAAGGAGACAGAAGTGATTGCAATAACTACAGAGGCATCTCTCTTCTTAGTATTGTTGGTAAGGTTTTTGCCAAAGTCATCTTAATGCGACTACACAAGTTAGCTGAGCGCATATATCCAGAGGCACAGTGTGGATTCCGAGCTGGCAGATCAACAACAGACATGATCTTCTCTCTCCGCCAGCTTCAGGAAAAATCAAGAGAGCAGAAAAGACCATTATATATCGCCTTTATAGACCTCACAAAAGCATTCGACCTGGTTAGTAGGGATGGACTCTTTAAAATCCTCCTGAAAATAGGCTGCCCTTCTAAAATGCTGGAAATGATAAAGTCATTCCATGACGACATGAAGGGAACAGTCCAATATGCTGGAAGCACGTCACAGCCCTTTGATATACGAAGTGGCGTTAAACAAGGCTGTGTTCTGGCTCCGACCCTCTTCGGAATCTTCTTTGCCTTACTCTTGAAACATGCATTCAGAGATGCAACTGAAGGAATATGCCTTCACACTAGGTCAGATGGCCGTCTGTTTAATCTTTCAAGGCTGAAGGCAAAAACAAAAATCAGAAGGGTCACTATAAGAGACTTGTTGTTCGCTGATGATGCTGCAGTCGTCACTCAAAGCCAACAGGAGCTTCAGAGCTTGATGAATCGCTTCACTAAAGCATGCAAGGACTTTGGCCTCACAATAAGTCTAAAGAAAACGAATGTGCTGAGTCAGGATGTGGGTGCTGCACCAGTTATCACTATCGATAACTATGAATTGGCAGTGGTGCACCACTTCACATACCTAGGGTCTACCATCAATGACAAACTCTCACTGGATACAGAAATCGACAGCCGCATTGGCAAAGCTGCAGCTACCTTTGCCCGCCTCACATCGCGTGTTTGGGGAAACTCTAAACTCACAATGAAGACCAAAGCTGCGGTATATAATGCCTGCGTCACCAGCACACTCCTATATGGCAGCGAGACCTGGACGACCTATGCTAAGCAAGAAAGAAGGCTCAATACCTTCCATTTGCGGTGTCTACGCCGCATCCTCGGCATCTCGTGGAAAGATAAAGTGACAAATGTCGAGGTGTTGTCACGTGCTGGCCTTCAAAGTATGTATACGCTGCTTAGACAGCGCAGACTTCGCTGGCTTGGCCATGTTCGCCGCATGGAAGATGGTCGCATCCCAAAAGATATCTTCTACGGACAATTAGCAGATGGCAAGAGAACAGTTGGGCGACCACAGCTGAGGTTCAAAGATGTGTGCAAGAGAGATATGAGGGCACTGGACATGGATCCAGCAACATGGGAGGATGAAGCTGCTGATCGCACTAAGTGGCGATGCTATTTACGGCACCACCTCAGATTGGGCGAAGAGAGGCTCACACAAGAAGCAGAGGTGAGGAGAAAACGTCGAAAGGAGCACCAGGAAAATAAGCAGCTGAGGGCTGCCACCTCAGGGACGCATTCCCATAGTCAGTTATGACTGAAGGGGCTATTATTATTATAGGCATTTATGTTTTCTTACCTGTTGATCGGACGGTAAATCCCCTATCAATAAGGAAACATTGAAAGCATATATTATCAGATTAACAACTCCAGATATGTATACACCAGTATACAAAATGAAGCACATTAAATCCCAAGAAAGATGGTAGCCTATTTCTCCACTAACTTAACAGATCCAGGCTCTGCATTTTTCCTGTAAGGTCGTACCTGATGAAGTGCAAGTAACACTCGCATGGCTAACCAAACATTCTGCGGTAAGAGGTGTTTTAATTTTTTTTGTTCCTGTAACAACAACAAAACTTCACCTGCTGGTGATATCTTTCTTCGTTGCTGTTTTTATGACGTTTATTTGCCCCTACAGCTTTTCAATATACCATTTTTTCTTCTTTGTTATGTTTCACTGTTTTTCCCTGCCTATATTTGTTACGACCAATGGAAGTAAGAAAGAGAGTTCTTCAGTGTTATATAGAACCAATGTTGACGTATGCGAGTGAGTCGTGGACAGTCAGTGAATAAGTAGGGAAAGTACTAGGGCCGCAGAGATGTGGTCTTACAGAAGAATGTTAAAAATACCTTGGACAGCCAAGAAAAAGCAAAGGGACGTCATAAAGAAGGCCAATGCTCTAAGGAAACTTATTTCACAAGATAGAAAGAAGCAATCCACTTTTTTAGGCATGTTATGAGAAGAGGAAAGCTGGAATATATCGTAACAACAGGTAAGATTGAAGGAAAAAGAGATAGGGGAAGACAAAGAGAGCAAATACTGGACAGTTTGACATCGTGGCATGGAAGAAGGTCAACAACAGAATTGAACAATTGTACTGGAGACAGGAGGTTGTGCAGAGACATGATCTCCTACGCCACTAGGCATGGGGTACTTGAAGAAGAAGGTTTTTTTTACATCTTTCTTTTCTTGGCATCCTTTTTTACCTTCTCTTTATGTTTTCTTTTTTTCGTAACTGCCTTGCTGTCATTCATATACACTTGTATATACATATACAGATAAGCTGTTTCCTATGTATGAATGCATCAAAGCATTTATTTGCTTTTGCAGCAGTGGTTTCTGTATCCATTTGTCTCACATGATGGGGTTGCTAGTCCCGCGCACAACCTCTTATTATTCGTCTCTTGCAACATGCCTTAGGAGGACAGTGGGCCTATTCTTTCTTAGTCTCCTCAGAGGCAACAGTAACTTCTGCTATAGCTGTTTCAGTTTATGGCTTATTATGAATTCTTAATTAGCAATTTAAAGTTATGTCTCTTGTCCTTAACGATGACGCCACACTTGAACATTTTCTGTTTGCTTCATATGACTGATCCTGTCAGTGAAGTCGACTCGAGTCAATCTACTCCGACGCGAGTTAGATTTAAGTCACCACAGCGACTGACTCAGACTCGATACACGATGCAGTTATTAACGACGCGACTCTACTCGAGACTTGTACTAACAGACGTGAGACCCGGACTAGAGACTCGTTAGGACTGACTTGAAGACAACTGTGGCTCCTAAATACTGATTCTATCAACATCATTACGTATCGCGCAAACTGATTCTACGGAGTATGCCTCTCCATTTCCTACGGCATCTGTTGCACTGAATCAGCATTTTCAATGTCCCAATTTTTTTTTTTTTACAACTATCATCCATATGTGTTGATCTTTCGGTTATAACATGGCGCCTTTTACATCATCGTCATCATTTTCCTCTTCGATCCTCATGTCGCATGGAGCCACTGCTACAGTTGGTCCCCTTGCAGAAAGTCTGCACCAAAACATTCACATGCTCTTGCCGCGCTAGTTTCTGTAACAATTTGTTTTACATGTCGAGATTGCGAGCCCTATGTAAAACCTAATATTAGTCGTCTTTTACTACATGCATCTTTTTTGTTACAGTACGAATTATTTCCAGATTGGATACGCTGTTTGTGATGTTCTGTATTTTACATCAAGAAAATGTTTTTTTTTTCTTCACTTTGGGTCGTGTTGCTGTTGAGGTTATAGCGTACGCCTTTTTTGTAGTTCCACTCGCGTAGTGATTTTTCAGTGTTCCCACATGTCACGTGGTCAGATCATAAACATAATCTCTCACGGTGTTTTCTTCTCCTTCTTATGAGTTAAATTTACCCGCTTGTTGCTAGATGTTCTGCTTTGTATCTCCTCGCGATATGTATAAATCCTAAATGTGTAAGATATTTTTTTTTAATTTTAAATAGTCTATGACACAGGAAAGATGAAGCAAAGAATACCAGACAGTCATGTGTGCGGATTTCACATAGCTGGAAAGTTCGTTCTTTCGTTTCACTTCCCCATCAGTCTGTTCATTCGTCCATCCATCCATGCAGCTCACTCTATCCACCCATTAGTCAGTCTGCCTGCCTGTATGAGTTATCTCCGTCTACTTAATCTAATAATAGAAAACAATGCCCAAGGTAATTTTACTGTGCGTTTTTTTTTTCTTCACAATGCCTATTTTCTAAGCTAGAACACGTATTTTTTGTACCCCCCACTTCAAGGAATGAGACCATTGATAAGAGAGATTAAACTGCCCAGACCTGTCCATGTCTTTCGTCGCAGTATCAATCATGTTCTCTTCTTTGACAGGTGTAATGGGTATTTGGAGTAGCAAGAGCGATATTTATGAAAAGGGGATGTAATTGACGTGGGCAGTGTATGAAACAATGAGTATGTAAGATTGCTGTGGTTTGGCGGATGAAGTTGCATGATAGTTTGCTTAGAAAAATTTTTGAATTGAGGATTCGTCAACCATTTCCAATGAGGTAACGTGTGTCAGGTGATAAATAATTATGTGAGTTTCAGGAGAGACTGACTCCAGTCATATTATATGACTGAATACGAGTTTATGATAGGATTGTAGTAAGATCCCTGATACCCCGATCAAATAGATAAAATATTACTGCTTATAAATTAAAAAACTATAGAGATAAAATAGGGAGTTGTGTTCAACATCGTAACCATCGCCCGCAGTCATGTTGGTTCTAACAAGCAGTAAGCCATAGTAAACGATACACAGAAACTGTTAGCTTTTCCCCTCTCCGCAATACCCATTTCCTCTAAAATAAAAGCCTTTTGA
Organism: Oreohelix idahoensis; assembly: GCA_024509875.1. Taxonomy (NCBI): domain Eukaryota; kingdom Metazoa; phylum Mollusca; class Gastropoda; order Stylommatophora; family Oreohelicidae; genus Oreohelix; species Oreohelix idahoensis. Next base: position 66,325 of record JAMPIV010023081.1, read on the forward strand.
CAGACCGAAATGCATAGTTAGTTTCAAACGGAGTGATAGAATAGAGAAACGGAGGAGTGAAATGAGAGACCGAAAAATGCAACCTTGACAAGCGTTGGTTTTTTAATCTCGAACTAGAACGAAAGGTGACAGATGACGTCACAGACTTGCTTAGTCTAACACTAAACGTGAATGAATGGTTGGGAGTTGAATAAAACTACTTGGCCTTAGTTACGCTGTTGCTAGGGCATATTTAATGACCTTGGCTATCGCAACGGAGATGAAAAACGAACCACTCGCTTCTCACGAATACCCCTTAAAACCCTGTGAAACACCTGCACAGATCAAAGTCAGTAAACACTTGACGAAAAATCAGAGGGAGCGGATTCAAAAGGTTCTGGAAGATCATACGGACGTGTTAACGGAAAAACCGGGGCACACCAATTTGTTGGAATATGACATGAAATTATTAGACCAAACACCCATCTGTATGAGAGCCTATACTATCCCATTCGCAAAAGAAAAAGCTTTGAAAGAGGAGATAGATTACCTGTTAAAGGAAGGGATTATTTCTCACAGTGAATCTCCTTATAGCTCTAGTGAGGTTTTGTTGAGGAAACCATATGGGGAACATAGACTGTGCATAGATTACAGGAAACTGAATGCTGTCACAGGAAGTCAGGTGGATCCATTACCTGATACAAATCATTTATTTGCCAGGCTGAACAAGGCAAAATATTTTTCTAAGGTGGGCCTTAGCTAAGGCTATTATCAGATTCCCGTAAAACCCGAGATTCGACCTTATCTAGCCTTTAGCACCTCGGAAAGCCATTATGAGTTCAACATGTTGCCGTTTGGGTTGAAAAATGCTCCGAGTGTGTTTTCTAGGATGATGCGAAACTTGTTGGATCCACTGAAAAATCCATGCATTACGAATTTCATGGATGATATCCTCATCGCTACTGAGGCGTTTGAAGAACACGTTAACTCTTTGGATATGCTATTCGATAGATTCAAAGAGGCAAACTTGACTGCTAGACCAACAAAATGTTGTATTGGATGCCAGGAGTTGGAATTCTTGGGACATACGGTACATCAGGGTAGCATGACACCTGACCCCAAGAACCTGGAGAAATTGCAGAGAGCACCGAGACCCCAGACTAAGAAGGATGTGCGATCCTTTGTATCATTGTGTGGGTTTTACCAAAAGTACATTAAAAATTTTAACTCTGTATGTGCTCCTCTGACGGATTTAACGCGTAAGGGACAACCTGATAAAACTAATTGGTCGGCACAGTGCGAATTGGCATACAATGAGTTAAAGGAAAAACTCACCAGCAAGCCTATATTGAACTTACCTGATTTGAGTCAGGAATTTGTGGTAAGAACGGACGCAAGTAACGTGGGATTAGGGGCCACATTGTTACAAAGATCCACTTCACCAGATGGGGAATTGAACCCAGTTGCTTATGCCAGCCGCAAACTAAAAAAAGCGGAACAAAACTATTCAACAAGTGAAAAAGAATGTCCAGCTTTAGTCTGGGCTATAAAGAAGTTCCAGATCTATCTTTATGGTAGAAACATTCGTGGTACAAACAGATCACCAGCCGTTAGTATTTTTGGCACAGGCCAAACATGGAAATGCTCGTTTATTGAGGTGGTCGTTGCTCATCCAACCTTATTCGTTTACTATTGAATACATTCCTGGTTCGCAAAATGTGGGTGCAGATTTTTTGAGTAGGCACCCGTTTGACGAAAATCAGGATATTCAAAAAGACTAGTGAGCCAATTTGATCTATATGTATCACGGATTATAAACTTGCTTCAGCAAGCATGTTCTAAAGTGGGGAGATATGTAGTAAGATCCCAGATCAAATAGATAAAATATTACTGCTTATAAATTCAAAAACTATAGAGATAAAATAGGGAGTTGTGTTCAACATCGTCACCATCGCCCGCAGTCGTGTTGGTTCTAACAAGCAGTAACGCCATAGTAAACGATACACAAAAACTGTTAGCTTTTCCCCTCTCCGCAATACCCATTTCCTCTAAAATAAAAGCCTTTTGACAGACCGAAATGCATAGTTAGTTTCAAACGGAGTGATAGAATAAAGAAACGGAGGAGTTAAATGAGAGACGGAAAAATGCAACGTTGGTTTTTTAATCTCGAACTGGAACGATAGGCGACAGCTGACGTCACAGACTTGCTTACTCTAACACTAAATGTGAATGAATGGTTGGGAGTTGAATAAAACTACTTGGCCTTAGTTACGCTGTTGCTAGGGCATATTTTTTTCCCAGAAAGTTAAAGTTAAATACAGCAGTAGTATCTGCTATTAAATGAGAGGAAACCCCACAGCTTTGTCTCCTACCAGTAGTGACAATTTAAATCTAACGAAACCGTTTTGCGTTAGGCAAAACGCGTACAAGCAAGAGAGAGAGAAAAATGTAAGTGGGGGATTTGCATGGAGGCATATTTGAAAAGATAGCTTATGCAGTGTGATACTGAAATTGAGAAGGGTAGAGAAAGGGTGGCCTAAGAAACCTCGATGAATAATAAAATAAAAGCAAGGACAGTTGACAAATAAAATGATAATTGTTTATTAGAAGATACTACTACCCATAATGTTATAATATCTTACAGTAAAAACGCTTAGATAATAACAGAAATATTGTAAAGAAAAGACAGAGAGACAGACGCATTGATGTCCTCACTCAACTTTGCCCGTAGGGGAAAAGGGGGGACGTTACATTTTTGAAAGTGTAATTTATTTTTGAAAAAAAAAGGCTAGTTGGCATAACATAATTCAATTGGCTGTGGTAGAATTGACTAATAGGAGTAATAAAAACGATTTGAAACCAGTGTTAGTTGCCACTCGAAGATTTAAATCTCACAAGTAGTGTTAGCATCAGACGCAAGGAATACATGACCAGTGCCTTCCCTGTTCTGCATCAGTGGCGATCTGAATGTGACCATTAATCGCCGGTTAACCTACAAATTGTGTATTATTTCATTGATTCGGTAAGATAAACATTTATATAAACCTTGTTATTGAGATGTATCTGTATTATTGAATGTGTATGCATTATTGATGGGTAGAGGCACAACCAGAAAGGCGCCAACCTCAAATCTTTGTGTCATGCCACAAAATGTTATTAGGAAAGATTATCACCTTGTATTAAAGCCAGACAGGCTTACTTAGACTTTGGGAGAAAATAAAAATACATAAAAGGGGAAATTGATGTATATTATTATGATGTAAGACCAGAAAACCACTGGCCGTCTTCAGCAAGTCACAGTGTTTGCACATGACTTTATATAATTAACTATAATTTCTTCTATGACAAGGAAGGTATCAAACAGATGTTTGAAGATTACCTGATGATGAATAGGGCACCAAATCAGATAGGAACGATAGCTATTTATTTAGCAACTCCACTGAGCTTGAAACTGTTGATAATGTTTAATTGTTTAGAGATGGAGATAGGTGTATGATGTACTGAGGAGGCCTTAATCCTCTGATTTCAGGGTTCCATCGTGAAACAATCAGTGAGCCACATACCAAATATACGCCCTCCTGAAGCTGCAAGCTCGAGGCAAAAATTACCTGTTTGCCTTAAATCCAAAGAGTGCTGAAGCAGTTTTCAGACGTTGCAGTCGTGAAGAAGGTGGTTGTGAGAAGGACATCACAGGGTTCCAGGAAATAAAGTTAAGCCCAATTGTCAACGGGCGTGTGTTAGTTCATTTAACCATACTCTCCATCATTATTATATCAATCAGTATTCTTGACATGATGATACAAGTCGTTCCTCAGAAGCGTGTCCCTTCATATGAGTTATTGCTTCATCGGAACACTTCCAGTCAGAAACAGTTTAGGTTAATATTAACAGACACAGTTGTTGTTTTAAATTACTTTGCTGTAAATAAATTGCCTTATATTTTGAGTTTAAACAGTCCTGTATCCCAGCAATTGAGATACAGGAAAAAAAAATTGTAAAAAATATTATCATTCAAAATGTACCCAGTGACTTGTTTAATTACTTGTTGATTAAAGTATAGGTGTAGTTCTTGTCATTTATTAACATTACATTGCATATTTCCCTAGACACCTAACCAGATAACATCCAGACACCATAACATTTAATTAGGCTCAAAATATATAGCAGATTGAGGTCGTAGGGTGGTAGCAGACAGGTACCCTGAGAACAACTTCATCAACTATTAGACTCAGGGACTTGCATAGCTGACCTCACATCTGTAGACAATTAATACTTAACCTTTTAACATCTAAACCCACCACAAGGATACTACAAAGAAAGTCAGAGATCCAGGGACTCAGATATTGACACCTCTAAAGGTAAATAAGTAGTCCCATAGCAGATACTGTCGTAGGGGAGTGGAGTGTTAGAGACTTCGCCTTGCTAGGTCCAGCATGGAGAGATGGGTGACAAGTTCCCTTCCTTGCTGCTTTTTCCTACCCTAACTCAAAGAGCAGAGTCAGGTAGCCATTTACAGCTGGGTAGACTGGAGCGTATCGGTACTGTGATTTAAACCCCGCACTTTTGCCGCGAGAGACCAGCGCTCTTACCACTCTTTCAATCGGACGCTCAGTTATATAATATTAATTACGTGGTAAAGTCTGGGAGAGAGAAGAAATACCAGCAGAAGGATATCTACTCAAGTTGCCTATGTGCACGAATTACAGAGAAATAAAGTTACTATCAGTGACAAGAAAAATATTCAACAGTATCGTCTTCTTGGTCCACCTTCAGATGTCAACTTGAATAAGTTCAAAGAAAGCAGTGGTCAGCCTGAGGTTGTTGATATCTCCGTAGATTTTCTCCAGGAATGGTACTGGTGATGGCCATATGCGTTTTCTCTGTTCCTCATATGTTGGGCACCTTTGAAGCAGATGTTCGGCAGTCATTTTATCGGTGCCACAGTCACACTCATCAATAGTATAATCCTTTAGAGAATTAAAGAGTACATTGAGCCAATTTTGCTCAGCGTCCATTCACGATGTACTGTCACAGCAAGGCGATGGCGCCGTCTGGTTGGTCCTAGGTTCTATTCCCGGTAAGCCTATCACTTATATTTTCTTTTCTGTTGTCCAGCCATCCTTTATGTCCAACAAGTACCTGTTAATTACCTTTATTTATTTATTTACTTATTTATTTACTATCCACAGGACTCAGGTTTCCTTCATTATTTATTTGAATAATAGTTGAACAAAGTTTGGAATTGAGCTCACATTGGATGTGTGGATTATGAAAAGGCATTTGGCAGCATAGACCGGCGATTTTCAACCTTTTTTTCAACTCACGGCACAATAAACAAGGTGCTAAAATTGTCAAGGCACACCGTCAGTTTTTAAAAATATATCATTATAATGCACATGTCTAAATAGAACCGTTACCCAGAAATGGATTAGAGCAAACTCACACGGAATAACGCAGAATAACTAGGTGAGACCTAGTACAGTGACGTCTCTAACACTTCACTACCCTATGGCAATATGCTATGGGATACCTTAACATTGTAAGATACTGAAACAAATGACATAATGAAAGAAAATTAAATGAATTTTTCCTTCAGTCGTTATTGATATAATTTAGAGGCAGTGACCTTACTGAAAAATCACGTGCTTCCTTGTTTTAAAGTAAACTAGGGGGTTGGAGTGGCTAAGGTATGGCGTCCGCCTCGAATTCTAGACGTATGGGTTCGATTCCTAGTAGAGGGAATATAATTTATGGAAATTTTTCAGAACTAGTGGTCCTAATGTTGTCATACTCCGCCCGGTCTCATGGGTAGTGAGATCGGATGCCTAGCCTTCTCGGATAGGGGCGAAAAAAAGGAGGTATCGGGTGCAAGTTACGCACGTTAAAAAGACCACGGCAGTTGGAAATCGTAAAGAATAAAAAATTAGAAACCTATCCACGAAATATATTTATAGAAAGTGTGATTCCTATATACACACATTATGATTCTCGCCAGTGCTACGGAGTTCGTACATTGTGCTGAGATTCTCCTTGTGTGATCTAAAGGAAAGATCGGAGCACTGATGGAGTTGTCCGCGTGCAACAGAGATAGTCCTTGAAACCAAACCAAAATGTAAACCAACATTCACGTGACTTTTTCTACAACCGGTGCAACAGTCAATTGGACAACCTAGAATATGTTCCGTATGGTGAATGAAAGAACAAATATCAATTTAAACAGGATCCCCTGCTTGTGCGCACCGTATATTTGATTTAAGTGCCTAATTTACTTTAACCCTTGTTGTGTCAACACAAATCTTGTTCAACCCACACGAGCTTTCTACGTATTCATGTAAATTGTTAACGGCAGGAGTGTTGTAAGTAAATAGAATACCTTCCGTACGTGTGTGTATGTTTCAAAGGGTGAATGCTGCTCTAATTGACCAAACAACGTGTACACTTTACTTTTAATTTAAAAGCCAAATCTGCTTTAACTTTTTTTTTCTGCATTACACTTTTCTTTGGCTCTCGTGCGGCCATACCGATTTCCCATATAACAGGCGGTCGGTTTCTGGTTTCTGTTAATAGTTTTCCTACCAAAGGTTTTGGAAATGGTCGGTGTTTTCAGCCTGTTGTATTTTGTTAAAGTACCTAATTCAATGTGGAAAACACTGGGATAGTTGATCTCATGATAGACCTTTGACAAAGAATGTACTAGAATATAGTGGTTGCATGCTAAGACAGAATAAGACTACTGCTCCATCGGGCATGAGGTATGAGACGATTCACATGAGGTATGAGACGATTCATGTGAGGTTGTGCATAGGGCAGGCAACCTCATCATGTAAAATAAACTGCAACAGAAACCATAGCTACAAAAGCACGCGAATGTTTTAGTTGACATTTCCTGCAAGGGGATCAGCTGTTGTGGTGGACCGACGCTCCAACGGGAGCGAAAAGGGAAGTCAATGAATGAATGTCTGGAAAGCGATGTTCATTTTCGTTTCTCAGCTAGCGAGCGTTGGCGGACGCTGTCTTGAAAGACTGCACGTCATGTTCCTGGTAACGGGCCCACCCAGTTTATCGGGTAGCGAGGCAGTGGTTTCGTGTATGTTTGGCTCGTGTGCTTATAAAGCGCAGCACCGGTCGTGATGTGAGCAGGCCATCGCATCTCCATATCTTGGCTCGACAAAGGTCTCGAAAAAAGACCCGCTCTCGGAATGAGTCGTGGGCCGGCAGTCAGTAAGCTGGTGTCGCTTTCGGTCCGTTTTTTCCGACTAGGAGAGCGTCTTGTCGGCAGGCGGCCAGTGGTTCTCGTCTAAGGCGAAAAAAGCAAGAATAAATTTGCCGTGGCTACAGGGATCCGTTCTCCACAGAGCGCTGACTTCCTCCCAGCGCGAGAGCTCGAAGAAGACGCACGCCTGTCCTGACAGTTACGTAGTTGATCCTGCCAGTATGAAGTATACCATACATATAGGCGTGAGGTGGCATGTGAGCAAAACCCGTAAAAATTGCTTGCCGAAATCGGATGTGTCGGGCCGAAAGATACCACAGCCAAGCTGTAAGCTACGACACAACGCCTTTACCGCTCAAAACTAACGACCAGCATTGTAAGAGAGAGCTATGGCTGAGAGCAAACACAAACAACAACAATGAGTGAATGAAAGAATGCTTTTCATTCTCGAATGTCCGGATAGTACAAGCATAAAAGACATCTTATACTAAAGCGGCCAAACAATATTTCAAATACGCATAACTATAAGGAAGCAGAGCTAAATAATAGGCTTTACTTTCACAGTAAGACTTTCGAAAATAAAGCTAGGTGACACCCGCAACGGTTGAGGGTTTGGGGGAGATTAAGGAATACAAAAAGACCAATAGAAGAGGAGATTTTTAAAAGTAATAATAATACACATATCAAGGAAAGCGAGACGACAATACAAAACAGAGTGCCCTGAACGTAGTTTGCTAATACCTATAATCGCTCGAAAACCACAAGGAATCAGCCATTTAAGTCATTCTAACTTTTGTTCATGCATTTACTGGGTATTGAGATACTGAGTATTATTTGATTATTTAATATCCTTCTGCCGCACTGACGTAAGGCCATAGCTTATCTTAAGGTTTATCTTAAAACAAACTATGGTTCGGCAGAGAGTATTCAGACACGCATATATAGATGACTCGAGAGGAAGTGAAACGTCTGTTTTAACCTACTGGGTTAAATTTCAGTCGTTTACCTTAACACATAGATCACCAACAGGGAACTAATGGAAGGAACCAGAGGAGCAAGAGGGCAGAAAATACTGGCGCTGCATTGGACATACATTGGACATACATTGGATATACATTGGACATACATTGAGGAAACCAACTGAAAGGAAACCCTTTTTTTCTGGAATCCACAGAGGAAAAAAAATAGGGGGGAAAAAACACGCGAGAAAGGGATTTTAAAGCAAGCATGAATATGATTCACCCGTGTGTTACTGGGGCTCGAAAGGGGATCAAAGAATAGTAAAACTGTTCCTTACCATGCATGTCGTAAAAAGCGACTAAGGAGGGTTGGGCGTGGGGCTTGTTACTCCATCCTGTAAAACAAATTTACACCACAAATACTTCAGCAAACAACATGGACAGGTAAACTAAAGAAAACCTGCTAATAACTTTGCCGGGCAGTTTTTATTCTGGAATCCCCATGTTAGGAGAGGTAGAGGAAGACCAAAGAACACATGGAGAAGAATTGAGTTGATGGCACGGGACACGAAGACTTGGTATAAATTTGTTGAAGCCCTGTGCTCCTTGGGGAGTTGAAAGTTGAAAGAAGTTCACACATAGATCACCAGCAAGGAACTTATGGAAAGAATCAGTGGAGCATGAAGTGAGAAGGAACTGGCGTTTAATCGGATATACGCTGAAGAAATCAACTGAAAGGCAGCCCTTTTCCTGGAATACCCAGGACAAAAGGAAAAGGGGGGAAACCAAACACCACAATCTGAAAATAGAACTGAAAACATGCATGGATAGGACAAAGGAAGACATGAAAATAATTTAACATGTGACACAGGACAGTGAGTTTTGTCGTGAATTTGTTATAGGGGTGTGCTCCACAGGGATCTGAAGGGTTATGCATGAATGATTGAAAGAATGAATGAGTGAATTACTGTCAAACTTAGAAAGTAAGGTCAAACAACTTGTCTGGAGTTGTTCTGAAATCAAACAGTTACAATAACGAGCTTCTGTTAACTTTTCAACACTCTGTCAATGTTTGTCTTGGCGTGTCAACAGGGAAAATTTGCTCACACACACATACGCACATTATAAAGCGCAGATGTAATATACGTACAACAAATCATAATTACTATATGCCTACATGATATATATTTCTTGCAAGCCTTTTTCTTGTAAGCCTTGCAAATCCCAGCTTTTTCTATCAGTGCGTAACGCCAAGGGAGATGCAACTGTGGTTGAAAGTTAGATATTAACTGTATTGTTTCCCTTGTATGTACTCTCCCGAAAATAGTAACACTCGACAAAGAAAAGTGCGCAAATGACGGTGTGCACAAAAATATATTTATAGAATGTGTGATCCCGTATACACATATTGGGATCCTTGCTGCTGCTACGTAGTTCGTGTACTGTGGTGATGCACAGTGGTTTTTTTAAAAATACTTTTGAATAAGTAAAATTGCCGTTAGGTATTGGAGCTTTTGAATTTAATTCCCGTCTTATGACGGGCTTTTACACTAGTAATTAATAAAAACGCACGTAATAAAGCAAGTGTTTATTATCTTTACTAGCAAAGAGAATAGTATTCCAAATCCTGAATTGAAAAGGACCTTACTATTGATAAAATTGCAAAGTGACTTTTTTAAACACTATTTTTCCAAGAGGAAAGAATATTCCTATAAATACTGTAGATAATAGATAACATTAATTTTGTGAATATATTGTGTGAATAGTTTCCTTACCCTTTTCCAAACAGCAGAAAAAGAAAATCACTATAAATATTCATTAATTGTACCCGAGGACTTGTTTACTTTTTACCTTTGTGTTTGAAGTTCTTGCTCATTTTATTTATCCCCTAGCATTAAATTTATCATAGGATAGTTGTAGGCAGGAGACGCCTTAAATCCTGGTACTACTTCTTACCATCTGGGCCAGTGATTTTCACTGTCTGACTATACCTATGGCATCTATAAAAAGGTAAAGGATCCCGTTACACGCCCTATTGAGGCATATTGGGAATATGGTGTTAGGCCCATATTTTCTCGACCGTCGGCAAACTAAGGGTGATGTGGTCAGCATCACGCAACCCGCCTTAACCTTCCCAGAGTAGCTCTGGTACCCATTTGTGGCTGGGTCGACCCAAGAGCCGTTTGCGGCCTAAAAAAATCCCCCCCCCCCCATCTGGGGATCGAACCACAGACCACTGAGCTAGGAAGCCAGTGCACTAACCACTATGCTACCGCGGCTCCCATGGCATCTATACACCAGTGCTTATTTCTAAGACCGGGGTATTGCTTTTAAGACCAGAACTCTTGACTAGCATTCTATCCTTGTATCATCTGATACACCTGGATATCATCTCTATCACTTATAAAATAACCTCTCGTTACAGCGATGATGATGATGATAGCGATGATTATGATGATGATAAACGCTCCTAAAAGCCAATACGCAGCAACGGAAACATCCTACCAGAATTATTGTTTGAGGCAGTGTAGTGGATTGATGGTATTGTATGATTGAGATATTACTTAATGTGATGCATGAGGCCAGCTGTGAAGGCTCCTGAGATAAGTGTAGCTGTGAATTGTCAGAAGGCCCTTCTTGCTACCAGTACGACCTCACACCTATTTTTTTTTTCTAATGAATGTGGCTACGTTAAAATTCTAGGGTATTGATATGTAATGTGTTGTGGTGGTTTGCATACACACACACACAGATATTTAACAAGTCTAATAATAGTAATAAAATGTTATAACACACTGAACTAACTCTAGATGTGTAAAATTTGGATAGTAATTTTCTTTAAATTTATTTGTTCTGAACCAAGGTTTTATTTTGGCCAGAACATATGAAAGGTTTTGCAATTATGAAAGAAATGCATGAATATGACATAATAAATGCAAGGTGTGTACATATGTATGTTACTAGACTAGTTAATATTACTACTGTTTATAGTTGTAATCTAATTGGGAGAACATTTAATGGATGTGCTGTTGGGGTGGCCTCATCACTCCCTGTCTATGGCGACTACACATTGTCCAGTTATTTGATAGAAAACAAGTTGAGTTGGTGAATTCTCAGCAGACCAGACGCTCACGTAGCTTGAATGTGCAGCTCTGGTTCTCCCAGACTACATATTCTGAAATATGTTCATTAGCTTCCTGCCATAGAATAGGATAGGTGATATGTTTCACTGATCTCAACACTTGATCTGTCCTTCATAATCCTTACTGGAGTTTATGTATTTTATTTATCTCTAGACCCTGAACTGGGGCGGGGGGTCTAGAGCGAATCCTTACTTGTTGTAAGGGATAGATTTTGATATGGCAGTATCAAATCACTCGAAACATTAAACAAATATTAAAATATACAAAGAAATACTTTCAGTCTTACCAGAATTATGAATATAGAACACAGTTAATTGCTAGCAAAACTCAGCTGAGCTGCTGGCTTTAGTATGGCGTCCCTCTAAAGATATCAATTTGCTTCTGGGAATACACCACTATATTATTTACTGTGTCTACTAGGACACCTTATAACGAATGGCAAAAAATGCGCGTCTGAGCGCCGATAATATATTCATCTATGGCCAATCACCGCCTTTTTTCCTTTCAAATTCAAACCTACTACCAAAAAGTCATTTCAGTCATACCTCAGTCAAGTATGCCTTATTGTCTGTTGGTCCGTCCGTCTCTACTTGCGTTTCACAAAAAACACACTTGTTTTTTTGAACCAACTCTGCCTTCCCCTACACAATTTTGCCTTTAAAGTTATTTGTAGCCACAATTCTCCAGCCCATCCCCTCTCTTTCATACCAACTAGATTTTAGCGCTTTGAGTCTCAAGTCTGCAGTTTTTGAAAATTTGGGACATTTTTGTTTCAATGCAGACGCTCGCTGATATGAACAACACAGTCTTTTGTCAATATCTTTCTTATTATCTATCCTTCTGTATAAATGAAAGCATATTATTTCACTGCTCAAGATGGGCCATCCGGCCAGCTAGGTTTTATTTTCCTAACATTATTATTAAGAAAAAGTTACTTTTCAAATATTTTCTAGAATCTTCTATAATGCGTTCATCACTGCATTCAAATAAACGGACTAAGTTATCGCAAAAGCGTCCAAGAAATGACTGTTGCGTATAATAGCTAAGGTCCTTTTTGTCGATTTCTTTACCTTGTGTCAACTTGGGGACGTGAATTTTTCCTTGCCCCACCAATTTGCGTCCTTTTAGCCTTGCTAGTTTCAAGCACGTTTCAGTCATATTTTTTTCCTCTGATCTCCGTTCTCATCCCGCTCCAAGGGTAAACGTTTTGCCTCCACGTCTAACAATTTAATTTCCATGGCGGGTGGTGACCCGCGGCGTGGGCGATCATGTATTCTAGTAGCTTACGCATTAGTTTTTATCCCTACGTTGTATCATTGGAGATATTTTAACGTTGTATCATGGTTAATTTTATGACAGGCAGAACATGAATATTAATAATGAGACCAAGAGTTGACAGAGATGTCGGTTGACAGAAGAATGTTAAGAACCCAATAGTCAGTTTAAAAAAAGTTAATGATGATGTCCTGAAAGAAGTCAGTGAACAAAGGACGCTTATTTCCAACATTAGTAGGTAGCAATCCATTTTCTTTCGGTGCTATGTGACAAGAGGAAATCTGGAATATATCGTGACAACATGAAAGACTGAAGGGGGGAAAAAACAGATAGCGTCAGGGCCGTCTTAACAGCATTGTAGGCCCTGGGCAAAGCAATGCACTGGGCCCCTACCAGCCCTACCCACCCACGGGAATAAAAATGATGTCTTATGAACAATATGGCAGCATCCCAGCATGGGGTCCCTAGAATCGTGAAGCCCCTGGGTACTGCGCAGTGTGCCCATGCCTTAGGACGGCACTGGATAGAACACGACAAAGAGGGAAGATACTGGAGTGCTTCATCATCATCATAACATTGAACGACAGCAACAACAGATTTGATAAACAGTATTGGAAGCAGGAAGATGTGCAGAAACTTGATCGCCTTCACCACCAGGCACGGTACTTGACGAATGAGCAGAAGAGGGATTTTTAAATTCCTGGATTTGAAATATTTGAACGTAAGCGAATCACACTATCCGCTCTGCCATCTACGCATCATCATAAAATGATGTTTCAATGGCAGGTCAATAGTGCGAACCACAATACACGACACCAGAAGTCCTCCATGGGCAGTTCAGCCTATTAATGACGCAATCACTTCTGTTGTATTTCTATCAAGCAGTATAGGCCGAATCCAACAAGACCCTTAGGACCTTAATACTGTGTCCAGTAAATGATAGTAGACTAGAACAGTGAGAACAGGATAGTGGGTAGGTTTGGTATTGTACAAACATTTTTATTACAAATAAGGGAGGGAAACCTGAGGCCTGTAAACAGTAAATTAATATGAAACAAATATAAAGGTATGTTATCAGGCACTCGCAGGAAATAAAGAAGTAGAACACCAGACAACAGAAAAACAACAGACATGAGTGGCTTACCCAGGATTTGAACACTGGACCTTCCGTGCGACAACCCCGCCTAGCCATGCAAGCGAATCACACTATCCGCTCTGCCATCTACGCATCATCAAAAAAATGATGTTTCAATGGCAGGTCAATAGTGCGAACCACAATACACGACACCAGAAGTCCTCCATGGGCAGTTCAGCCTATTAATGACGCAATCACTTCTGTTGTATTTCTATCAAGCAGTATAGGCCGAATCCAACAAGACCCTTAGGACCTTAATACTGTGTCCAGTAAATGATAGTAGACTAGAACAGTGAGAACAGGATAGTGGGTAGGTTTGGTATTGTACAAATATTTATTACAAATAAGGGAGGGAAACCTGAGGCCTGTAAACAGTAAATTAATATGAAACAAATATAAAGGTATGTTATCAGGCACTCGCAGGAAATAAAGAAGTAGAACACCAGACAACAGAAAAAACAACAGACATGAGTGGCTTACCCAGGATTTGAACACTGGACCTTCCGCGCGACAACCCCGCCTAGCCATGCAAGCGAATCACACTATCCGCTCTGCCATCTACGCATCATCAAAAAATGATGTTTCAATGGCAGGTCAATAGTGCGAACCACAATACACGACACCAGAAGTCCTCCATGGGCAGTTCAGCTATTATTAATGACGCAATCACTTCTGTTGTATTTCTATCAAGCAGTATAGGCCGAATCCAACAAGACCCTTAGGACCTTAATACTGTGTCCAGTAAATGATAGTAGACTAGAACAGTGAGAACAGGATAGTGGGTAGGTTTGGTATTGTACAAACATTTAGTACAAATAAGGGAGGGAAACCTGAGGCCTGTAAACAGTAAATTAATATGAAACAAATAGACAGGTATGTTATCAGGCACTCGCAGGAAATAAAGAAGTAGAACACCAGACAACAGAAAAACAACAGACATGAGTGGCTTACCCAGGATTTGAACACTGGACCTTCCGTGCGACAACCCCGCCTAGCCATGCAAGCGAATCACACTATCCGCCACCATAGTTGTAGCCTCGCTTTTACTGGGGTGTGAACCGCTGTCTAAAGGATGTTGATGGTGTCGTAGTGACAACGGTCCAACACGGGCGATGCTATTTGGACTTGACAATAATAACGCGAATGTAAAAGTGTTCAAATCCTGGGTAAGCCACTCATGTCTGTTGTTTTTCTGTTGTCTGGTGTTCTACTTCTTTATTTCCTGCGAGTGCCTGATAACATACCTTTATATTTGTTTCATATTAATTTACTGTTTACAGGCCTCAGGTTTCCCTCCCTTATTTGTAATAAAAATGTTTGTACAATACCAAACCTACCCACTATCCTGTTCTCACTGTTCTAGTCTACTATCATTTACTGGACACAGTATTAAGGTCCTAAGGGTCTTGTTGGATTCGGCCTATACTGCTTGATAGAAATACAACAGAAGTGATTGCGTCATTAATAGGCTGAACTGCCCATGGAGGACTTCTGGTGTCGTGTATTGTGGTTCGCACTATTGACCTGCCATTGAAACATCATTTTATGATGATGCGTAGATGGCAGAGCGGATAGTGTGATTCGCTTGCATGGCTAGGCGGGGTTGTCGCACGGAAGGTCCAGTGTTCAAATCCTGGGTAAGCCACTCATGTCTGTTGTTTTTCTGTTGTCTGGTGTTCTACTTCTTTATTTCCTGCGAGTGCCTGATAACATACCTTTATATTTGTTTCATATTAATTTACTGTTTACAGGCCTCAGGTTTCCCTCCCTTATTTGTAATAAAAATGTTTGTACAATACCAAACCTACCCACTATCCTGTTCTCACTGTTCTAGTCTACTATCATTTACTGGACACAGTATTAAGGTCCTAAGGGTCTTGTTGGATTCGGCCTATACTGCTTGATAGAAATACAACAGAAGTGATTGCGTCATTAATAGGCTGAACTGCCCATGGAGGACTTCTGGTGTCGTGTATTGTGGTTCGCACTATTGACCTGCCATTGAAACATCATTTTATGATGATGCGTAGATGGCAGAGCGGATAGTGTGATTCGCTTGCATGGCTAGGCGGGGTTGTCGCACGGAAGGTCCAGTGTTCAAATCCTGGGTAAGCCACTCATGTCTGTTGTTTTTCTGTTGTCTGGTGTTCTACTTCTTTATTTCCTGCGAGTGCCTGATAACATACCTTTATATTTGTTTCATATTAATTTACTGTTTACAGGCCTCAGGTTTCCCTCCCTTATTTGTAATAAAAACATTATCGCATGAAATAAATTGCTATCTTCATTAACTACTGCTAAAACAAACAGGAAAGACAAAAGTTGGTGGGGAGGAGGGAGATAGATAAAGAGAGAGACAGAGAGATACAGAGAGAGAGAAAGAAGAGAGAGTGCGAGAGAGAGAAATAACGTCCTGACAGAAAGTGCGAGTATGACCCAGGTACGAGAACTCTGATAAAGGTGTGCACGCCTGCACGTGCTGGTGTGATCGCGGGAAAAGATGGATGACTCACAGAAATATCGACCGGATGAGTTCACCTGGTGTCGTGCCGTCTGCAGGCGACGCTAGCTGCTTTTCAACCGTGCACTGAATTCAACGTTAGGGTTTGCCGTGCATAAAATACACTGTTTTAGTATGCCGTCCATGCAGTACACATCACGATGTAGCTTGCCGTCCATGCACTATGCTCTACGTCCTATGTAATAGTTTGCCGTCTATATACTATATGCTACGTTATTTGCCTATTAATTGTCGTCCATGTACTATACGCTGTTTAAGTCTGTCGTTCATGTACTTTACGCTGTTTAAGTCTGTAGTCCATTTACTATACGCTGTTTAAATCTGTCGTCCATGTACTATACGCTGTTTAAGTCTGTCGTCCATGTCCTATACGCTGTTTAAGTCTGTCTATAAGCTATGTTAAAATAAGCCGTATGTGTACTATACGCTATGTTATAGTTTGCCGTATATGTGCTATACGCTGTTATAGTTTTCCGTGCTTATACTATACGCTATGTTGTAGCTTGCCGTCCATATGCAATACACGTTATGCTCACATTTGTCGTATAAATATATACAATAATGTAGTTTAGCATAGTCTGCTCTGTTTCGCCCATGTATCTTACGCCATGTTATATTTGTCTATACTTGTACTATTCATTATGTTGTTGTTCCTACCGCCATACGCTGTGTTCAGTTTATCTTTCTTGTGCTATATGCACTGCTGCAGTTTGCCGTCTATATACTATAGTCATGATGCCGTTGCCATCTAAATACTATAGTTATGATGTAGTTTGCCGTCTATATACTATAGTTATGATGTCGTTCACTTTAGTTATGATGTAGTTTGCCGTCTATATACTATAGTTATGATGTAGTTTGCCATCTATATACTATAGTTATGATGTAGTTTGCCGTCTATATACTATAGTTATGATGTAGTTCACTATAGTTATGATGTAGTTTGCCGTCTATGTACTATAGTTATGATGTAGTTTGCCGTCTATATACTATAATTATGATGTAGTTTGCCATCTATGTACTATAGTTATGATGTAGTTTGCCGTCTATATACTATAATTATGATGTAGTTTGCTGTCTATATACTATAGTTATGATGTAGTTTGCCGTCTATATACTATAGTTATGATGTAGTTTGCCGTCTATATACTATAGTTATGATGTAGTTTAGCCGTCTATATACTATAGTTATGATGTAGTTTGCCGTCTATATACTATAGTTATGATGCCGTTTTCCATCTATATACTATAATTATGATGCAGTTTGCCGTCTATATACTACAGTTATGATGTAGTTTGCCGTCTATATACTATAGTTATGATGTAGCTTGCAGTCTATTTACTATAGTCATGATGCCGTTGCCATCTATATACTATAGTCATGATGTAGTTTGCCGTCTATATACTATAGTTATGATGTAGTTTCCCGTCTATATTCTATGTGCAATGAAGATAGTCCTTAAAAACCAAAACTAAACCTTTTTCTCGAATATCCAGGGTTAGAAAGTAAAGTAAAGGCACAAATCTCTCTCTCCCCCCCCCCCCCCCCCTTTTCCCCCATTAAAAAAAAAACCAAAAGGAAATGAAACACAGACCTGCAGTTGTTAAACAGGACATGGAATGACTTTGACCGGATGGCGTAGGACAGGAAAGTTTGATGTGTTTTTGTTCAAGGCCATTGCCCCACAGGTAACTGAAAGTTATGAAGGAATGAATGAATGAACGTTAATCACATAACAAATGTCTCCTGGCAACGTGTAATCGTCTATCACAGGTAAGGTTCCTTATTGTTCTAGATCGTGTCAAAATACTGCCTGGTGAAGTTCATGGGGTTCTATGAGGAGGGAGGGACAAAATGAATCGGGCTATTGCTCCTTCAGTCATATTATCTGTGTGGTGAACTTCTAAATACAATATCTAAATTAGATTATAACAGTATAGTGCATAAAGTAAAAGATAAGATAGTACTAAAAATTATCGGCGAGAATCGTAGGTTGTCGCCTACGCCTTCAGCTTATTATTTGCAAACGCATAAGCCGAACAAAACGGTACCCAATTTCTCAAATTCGTCCTTGACATAAACGAACCACTTTTCCTAGTTCTAAGAAATATTTGCCTAACTGCATTTGGGGAAAGGAGGGGCAAGGCTAGATAACACACGCAAATCACGTCTCAAATTGGTTCTAACTCTACAACCGACTTGCACGCTTTGCCCTAGGCGGGTTTCCCCAATACGATGAAAAAGTTAGAAATGTGGACACTACGGTCAGGGAAACACGATTAGCTCTTATTGCGAATGACATAAGCTCTCGTAGGTAGTTTAAAATTAAACAACTAACATAGAGAAAAAAAGATAGAATTTTGAACCAAGCCACATAGCCCCATAAAAATCGTATATTCGTGTACCTGAAGACTTGCTGACCAAGAATATGTTGTTAGTTATCTAAATAGTCCATTAAATAATCAAATATTGATAAAACAATACATAGAGAATCAGAGATACTGTCAGGTCAAGTCATATCTGCTTAGATTGGATCGCATATTTTTTGGGAAAAAATTAGGTGAAAGCTAGGCTAAGATGGTACGATGAAGGGGATTGGGTGGAATTTGAAGTGAGACGAAAAATATTATTGGCCGACCTCGTACTAAACATATATCACCCGAGTAAACGTAGTAGAAAATTGAATTGTATTTTTTTTTTTTGAAAGACTTTGTTTACAAGTGAAATAAGGTTAATCATTGGCTAGAGTAGTTGATATTGGGGAAAAAAAAAAGCATTAGTTGGGGACGCCATTTTTTTCTAACAAAAAATTTTTTTTGACAAGTAGCGATGAGAGCAGGCTTGTGCTGTGAAAAAAACCATATTTCTCAAAAGCCTGGACAGAACGGCAGATCGCATTTAAAAGTGTGCCAGTCCCCCCCCCCAATCGTTTTTTTTTCACTGTGTATTTCATTGAATAAAATGGTAAGATTGACTTTATTAAACATGTATCTAAAATAAAAATTGAATGTGAAATAATAAATATATGTCTGTAAGTGAGTGGGTCTATAGCAACCATTAGGCAAAGCCTAGAGATTGATCCACCAGGTGGTAGACTATCAGAGAGGTGTTAGACTACAAGAAAATATGTATGATTGTCATCAAGGAGCATAACACCTATCCTATTATATGGAAAAGATGACAGCTGGAATTGCAGTGGCGTTGTAACTATTAGGGGAGAGGAATACTGGTGAGTACACCCCCAACCCACATCAAAAGATAATGGGTGGGCATAGGTTGGTGGTATAAAGCTATGACCCTTTTCGTTTGTTTTGTAATGTACCTGTAAACTTTCACAATGTGGAAAATAGTATAGTATACTAGGTATAAAGAAGGAACCAAACTAACAAATCTAAAAGTAAAAAGAAGGATTGCATAAAAACCTTCACCCCAAATTTCAGGGTCCTGGGTACTGACGTTTAATGTAGTACCAAAACGCCTGAGAACTGCTGGCTCGATTACCACAGGACTCTTATCTGTATACTTCGAGCCCATGCTAGTGGCCATTTGCCCTATCAAAAGGTGGAAAAGATTGTCCAAGCGAGCAGAGGAAAAAAACAATTTCTACCTGTTTTCTACCTGTATTTTCGCCTGCCAAGATAAGTTTTGTTCGGCACCTGACAGCTCAACTTAAAAAGAAGTAGAAAGTGATAATAAAGAAAACTGTGCATAGTAAAATTTACTATTTCCACAAGTGACAAAACGAAAACACAAATAACTTAAAGGGGAGTGATTAAACCAACCCAACCCAAAAATAATGGAAAAGGGAATTACTTTTAATACCACAATAATAAACTTAATACCAGTATGGACCAGAAGAAATCTACCTCCAATTACCTGGAAAAAGTATTCAACCAAGAATACAACTACCTTTTTGATTTTCCAAACTTTTTATATTAGACATAATAGTGTAACCCCCCCCAAGAAAAATCTACTGTGAATTATTGGAAATGTAGTAAATGATTCTTTTGATTTCACTTTTGATTGTCAGTCCTGGTTCTAAAAAATAAATTAGAATCAGGATAATAAATTGTCCACCAAAATTGTATTTACACCAAAATTTCACCCCAGTCTTAATTTAAGATAGCCTTCTAAAGTGTCGTTTGTATGTTAATTGTTGTAATATGTTGGTGATTGTGTTTAATAAACTATTTGTTTTGTATGTTTGTTGGTTATTGCACATTAACAACCCTACCTTCATAACCTAGACACTACACGAAGTCATTTTAATAATAATAAAATACAATAATAATTAATTTTGAAATGCATGAAAATCACAAAGGGTGGTAGCGGAAAGGTACTCTGAAAAGTTTACCAAATACTACTATTGGTTCAAAAAATTCAGGGACCTTCATAGCTGATCTCAATTTAATACAATAATAATACATAACAACAATTCATAACATCAAAACCCACCACAATATATTGGGGTCTCGCTCTCCCCCTGGGGATAGAACTTTGAATTTCACTCATAGCACCAGCTATATTGGGTATTTTTTCGCTTCTGGGATTTTAAATTTTCTTAAATTTTAAAATCAATTATCATTTATATATTAATCTCAGAAAGTATAAAACTAAAAGTATTCTTTTTGTGGAAATTAAACAGTGGTTGAGCTATCAGTGCCTGTGGTTGTTCTTGGTTACCATTAGAAATTGTTAGCCATAATTAGAAATTTGTATAGTTGGAAATTTTAAAGGTTGCATAGTATAAAATGGCTGATCTGGTGAAGTTTCGATCTGCTGCTGTGCAGAATGCGAAAGAAATGAATATGGAGGGTCAAGTTTTGATCCAATATGTAACTTCAGAATGCGACAAGTATATTGAAAGGGAGGATAGGAAGATAGCTGAAGAGAAGAGGTTACAAATTGAGGCTGATAAAGAAATTAAGAGGTTGCAGATTGAGGCTGACAAGGAGGCTAGGGCATTGGAGGCAGATAGGGAGGCAGAGATTAAAAGGCTCCAGTATGAAGAGAAGAAGTTGGAGGCAGAAAGAGAAGAAAAGAGAATGGAGGCAGAAAGAGAAGAAAAGAGAATGGCTGCAGAAAGAGAAGAAAAGAGATTGGCTGCAGAAAGAGAAGCGGAAGAAAAGAGATTGGCTGCAGAGAGGAAAGCAGAAAAGGAGGAGAAGAGATTACAGAGAGAGCATGAGCTACGACTAAGGGAGTTAGAATTTCAAGGCCATGCTCCTGAAAATGGTGCCAGCCCCTCTGCCTCAGATGCCACTGCTAGTCAGGGAGCCTCATCCTCAGCTATGGGTTTTTATGTAGATCATTTTGTTGAGAAAGACGATGACATCGAAGGGTACTTAAGTAGATTTGAACTTTTAGCTACTACATATGGGTTAGAGAGAGAGAGAGAGAGAGAGGTGGAGCCTCAAGTTATCCCAAGGGCTTAGGGGAACGGCTTATGAAGTTTTTGCCAAGATGAGCAGAAATGACCAAGACAATTACGACATGCTAAAGCAGGCTCTTTTATTAAGATACGAAAAGAACGGAGAATTTTATAGAAAAAAATTTAGGAATGCCAAACTACTGTCAGGTGAGACCTATCACCAGTTCTCTGCACGGTTAGAGACCTACTTGGAGAAATGGACTGCTCTGGGGGAAAACCCAAGATCTCAAAGAGATGATCCTTATTGAGCAGCTAAGAGAGTCCATGGTTCCAGACCTGAGAAAGTTTCTCATGGAACAAGGTGCAGAGAGGCTTGGTGAGTTACTAAATGTCGCTGAGATGTATCAGGCAGCCCAGGCAGAGGTAGTTGGTAATAAAAAGAAACAGGTAGACAATTTTAAGGCACCTCAAAACTTTAATAAGTTTGACCATAGGGAACAGAATAAAGGTAAGCACCAGTTTGATAGGCCACGCAATGACTATAAAAATAAAACCCCACAATTCAATGAAAGGAAATATGATGAAAGAAAACCTTTTAACCAAGGAAAGAGGTATTGTAAAAATTTATCGGATGGACAACCATAACACTGAAAATTGTAGAAGGAAAACTCCAAATTTCGCTGCAATGAAAATGGGGAGAAAGGGAGTAAAGGTCAACCCTACCGAACAACAGGAACCTTACCACCCCCAGTGTGTGAAGATGTAACATGCAATGGAGTCACCATAAGGTGTTTGTATGATACTGGATTAGATTATGATTCAGTTGTGAGTTTTCACCTGGTGCAGGCAGATCAATACATCACAGAAACAGTGGAGATTCAAGCTGCAACCAAGGACGTAGCGACCATGACACTTCCCGTCGCCAGGATAAATGTGAAAACGCGATATGTGGAAGGAATCATAAAAGCAGCAGTGATAAATGAACCAATCTACCCTCTGATATTGGGGTGTAGATATGTCTTCTTGGGGAATCCCAAGAGACCTGTGATCATGGCAACAGTGCAGACCAGATCACAGTCTAAAAAGGAAAAAGATAATCCGTCAAAATACCCATCCAGATGAGATGAGGAAGGCACAGGCGGAGGATAAGACCCTCAAGCCTTGTTTTAAGAAATTGCCCAAATGTCATACACCTCCAGGCAAAAGAGATTTATATATGAAGAACAAACTGATATATAGGAAGGCTGGAACTGGATCCAATGGTCACGGACAGCTGGTCATTCCCAATTCATATAGGACTAAAGTGTTGGAGCTAGGGCATGCGATTCCCTTCAGTGGTCATATGGGGATCAGCGCAACAGGACAGCGTATAGCTTGTCATTATTTCTGGCCAGGAATAACTGAAGACATAAAGAGATATGTAAAATCCTGTCCAGAGTGCCAACGGGTAGCTCCAAAGCATTGGACTGCTCCAGCAACTCTAGGGGAAATGCCCATAGTGGGAACACCTTTTGAAAGAGTTGCAGTGGACATTGTGGGACCTCTCACTCGGACCAAGAGGAGGAACAGTTACATTCTGACTCTGGTGGACACTTGTTCTATGTGGGGAGAGGCGGTAGCCCTGTCATCAATCGATTCGAAGCATGTGGCAGAGGCATTACTCACAATCTTCACCAGGTTAGGCTTTCCCAACCAAATCTTGACTGATAATGGCTCTCAGTTCAAGGGGAAACTAACAGAAGAAGTATTCAGGATCTTTCAAGCCAAACACTTTCATTGTAGCCCGTACCATCCCCAAGGAAATGGCCAAGTAGAAAGATTTAACGGGACACTCATGTCGATCCTGAGAAAGTTGGCACATGAAAAACCAGATACATGGGACCAATACCTTCCCGCCGCCCTGTTTGCCTATCGGGAGGTACCCCATAGTTCAACCGGTATGGCCCCGGCAACATTGTTATTTGGAAGGCCAATAAAAGGTCCACTGGAAGCCTTGTTAAGGACATGGACCGATGAAAAGGCAGAAGAAAATATTACCTCATCATATCAATATGTGAACGAGCTGACCACTCGTCTTAAAACTGGCTGGAAACTTGCCAATGAAAATTTGAGACAAGCCAGGAAAAAGCATGCTGCCTATTACAATAAGAAAGCGAAGGATCGAGAATTAGCTGTGGGAGAGAAGGTGCTCCTTCTACTGCCCGGCAGCCATAATAAATTGCAAATTGGATGGCAAGGTCCATATACAGTTCTAGAGAAGGTGTCTAGAACAAATTATAAGATAGATAAGAAAGGGAAAGAGAAAATCTATCATGTGAATCTCCTGAAAAAAATATCTGGACAGAGAAAACCAGGAAGAGACACACCTACTGACCTTGTCTGTTGCAATGGAGATGAAAAAGGAACCACTCACCTCTCATGAATATCCTTTACACCCGTGTGATACCGCTGCACAGGTAAAAATCAGTACGCACTTAACGAAAAATCAGAGGGAGAGAGTTCAACAGGTTCTGGATAATCATACAGATGTTTTAACGGACAGACCGGGGCATACAAAATTATTAGAATATGATATGAAACTCATAGACCATACACCAATCTGTATGAGAGCCTATTCGATTTCGTTCGCTAAGGAAAAAACTTTGAAGGAGGAAATAGATTATCTGTTGAGAGAAGAGATTATCTCGCACAGTGAATCTCCTTACAGTTCCAGTGTGGTTCTGTTGAGAAAACCCTCTGGAGAACACCGACTGTGTATAGATTACAGGAAACTGAATGCTGTCACAGAAGGTCAGGTGGATCCATTACCTGATACAAATCAGCTGTTTGTCAGGCTGAATAAAGCTAAATATTTCTCTAAAGTGGATCTGAGCAAAGGCTACTATCAGATCCCAGTAAAGCCGGAGGTTAGACCTTATTTAGTCTTTAGCACCTCGAAAGGACATTATGAATTTAACATGTTGCCATTCGGGCTGAAAAATGCACCGAGTGTGTTTTCGAGGATGATGAGAAAGTTACTGGATTCCCTGAATAATCCATGCATCACCAACTTCATGGATGATATTCTTATAGCAACAGAAACATTTGAGGAACACATTCACTCTTTGAATATGTTGTTTAATCGACTGAGAGACAGCTAGACCGACGAAATGCTGTGTTGGATGTAAAGAGCTGGAATTCTTGGGACACACAGTACATCAGGGAAACATGACCCCTGACCCCAAGAACCCGGAGAAGTTAAAAAAAGCACCAAGACCACAGACAAAAAAAGATGTGCGATCTTTTGTCTCATTATGTGGTTTCTACCAAAAGTATATTAAAAACTTTAACTCCATATGTGCTCCATTGACTGATTTAACGCGCAAAGGAAATCCTGATAGAATTATTTGGACAGCGCAGTGTGAATTAGCCTACCAAGAGTTGAAGGAAAAGCTCACAAGCAGGCCCATTTTGAAATTACCTGACTTGAGTCAAGAGTTCATTGTGAGAACGGATGCGAGTAATATAGGTTTGGGTGCAGCTCTATTACAACGGTCAAATTCACTTGATGGGGAATTAACCCCAGTAGCTTATGCTAGCCGTAAGTTGAACACAGCAGAACAAAAATATTCAACAAGTGAAAAAGAATGTTTGGCGGTCATATGGGCTATAAAGAAGTTCCAGATTTATCTTTATGGTAAATCATTTAAGATCCAAACAGATCATAAACCACTCGTATGTCTGTCACAAGCAAGGCATGAAAATGCTAGATTATTACGCTGGTCGTTGCTCTTACAGCCATACCAGTTTACCATAGAATACATTCCCGGCAAAACCAATGTTGGCGCTGATTTTTTAAGCAGACATCCGTACGACGAACATCAGAGTAGTCACCAGGCATAAGTAGTAAATTTATCTATGTGTATTTAAAAGTAGGAACTGACATATGATAGTCTGTTCTAAGTGGGGAGATGTGTGGTGAGCTTCTAAATACAATATCTAAATTAGAATATAACAGTATAGTGCATAAAGTAAAAGATAAGATAGTACTAAAAATTTTCGGCGAGAATCGTAAGTTGTCGCCTACGCCTTCAGCTTATTATTTGCAAACGCATAAGCCGAACAAAACGGTACCCAATTTTTCAAATTCGTCCTTGACATAAACGAACCACTTTTCCTAGTTCTAAGAAATATTTGCCTAACTGCATTTGGGGAAAGGAGGGGCAAGGCTAGATAACACACGCAAATCACGTCTCAAATTGGTTCTAACTCTACAACCGACTTGCACGCTTTGCCCTAGGCGGGTTTCCCCAATACGATGAAAAAGTTAGAAATGTGGACACTACGGTCATGGAAACACGCTTAGCTCTTATTGCGAATGACATAAGCTCTCGTAGGTAGTTTAAGTTTTAAACTACTAAACATAGAAAAAAAGATAGAATTTTGAACCAAGCCACATAGCCCCATAAAAATCGTATATTCGTGTACCTGAAGACTTGCTGACCAAGAATATGTTGTTAGTTATCTAAATAGTCCATTAAATAATCAAATATTGATAAAACAATACATAGAGAATCAGAGATACTGTCAGGTCAAGTCATATCTGCTTAGATTGGATCGCATATTTTTTTGGGAAAAAATTAGGTGAAAGCTAGGCTAAGATGGTACGATGAAGGGGATTGGGTGGAATTTGAAGTGAGACGAAATATTATTGGCCGACCTCGTACTAAACATATATCACCCGAGTAACGTAGTAGAAAATTGAATTGTATTTTTGAAAGACTTTGTTTACAAGTGAAATAAGGATAATCATTGGCCAGAGTAGTTGATATTGGGGAAAAAGCATTAGTTGGGGACGCCATTTTCTAACAAAATTTTGACAAGTAGCGATGAGATCAGGCTTGTGCTGTGAAAACCATATTTCTCAAAAGCCTGGACAGAACGGCAGATCGAAAGTGTGCCAGTCATCGTTCACTGTGTATTTCATTGAATAAATGTGGTAAGATTGACTTTATTAACATGTATCTAAAATAAAAATTGAATGTGAAATAATAATATATGTCTGTAAGTGAGTGGGTCTGTAGCAACCATTAGGCAAAGCCTAGAGATTGATCCACCATGTGATAGACTGTCAGAGAGGTGTAAAACTACAAGAAAATATGTATGATTGTCATCAAGGAGCATAACACCTATCCTATTATATGGAAAAGATGACAGCTGGAATTGCAGTGGCGTTGTAACTATTAGGGGAGAGGAATACTGGTGTACATTGTCACATCAAAAGATAATGGTGGCATAGGTTGGTATAAAGCTATGACCCTTTTCGTTTGTTTGTAATGTACCTGTACTTAAATGTGGAATAGTATAGTATACTAGGTATAAAGAAGGATGCATAACCTTCACATTTCAGGGTCCTGGGTACTGACGTTAATGTAGTACCAAACGCCTGAGAACTGCTCGATTCAGGACTCTATCTGTATACTTCGAGCCCATGCTAGTGGCCATTGCCTATCAAAAGGTGGAAAAGATTGTCAAGCGAGCAGAGGAAACGTTCTACCTGTATTCGCCTGCCAAGATAAGTTCTTGTTCGGCACCTGGCAGCTCAACTTAAAAAGAACTAGAAAGTGATAATAAAGAAAACTGTGCATAGTATTACTATTTCCACAAGTGACAAACGAAAACAGACATAACTTAAAGGGAGTGATTATAACCAACAACCTATGGTTTAATACCAGTATTACCTCAAAGTAGAAGAATACAACTACACACTTATATTAGAATAATATTGTATGTATGGACAGAAGATCTACTGTGTTATTGGAATGTTGTAAATGATTCTTTTGATTTCACTTTTGATTGTCAGTCCTGGTTCAAAATAAATTAGAATCAGGATAATAAATTGTACAAAATTGTATTTACACAAATTTCAACCACTGTCTTAAATAAGATAGCCTTTTAAAGTGTCGTTTGTATGTTATTGTTGTAATACTGTTGGTGGTTGTGGATAATAAACTATTTGTTTGTATGTTTGTTGGTTATTGCACATTACACCCTACCTTCATAACCCTAGACACTACACGAAGTCATTTTAATAATAATACTATAGATTAATTTTGAATGAGATCAAAAGGGTGGTGGCGGAAAGGTACTCTGAAAAGTTTACAATACTATTGGTTAAATTCAGGGACCTTCATAGCTGATCTCATTTAATACAATTCATAAATAATCTGTCTTCTTCTTTACATAGCAGTCAGTGGCCATCACGCCTGGTGGCGTCTTGTATGGCAGCAACTAATTGATTCCACTTTGCTCGGTCGGTGGCCATATGAGGTTGTGCATGGCGCTGGCAACCTCACCATGTCAATTAAATAGATACGTGAACCACAGCTGCAAGATCGCGTTGAGTGCTTTAGTGCTGGCTTCCTGCAAGGTAGCCTACTGCAGCGATGGCTGCATCGTCCACGTGGCGCTAAAAGGGGAAATGATAAGGACGATGATTTTACAACACTAAGAGACAGATACAACAACAATAACATGTCACAGATGGTTGCGTCAACATATCACATATGGTTGCGTCAACATATCACATATGGTTGCGTCAACATATCACAGATGATTACATCAGTATATCACAGATAGTTGCGTCAACATATCACTGATGGCTGCGTCAAAATTTAACAGATGGTTGCATCAAAGTATTACAGATGGTTGCGTCAACGTATCACCGATGGTTTTGCGTCAGTATATCACAGATGGTTGCGTCAACATATCACGGATGGTTGCGTCAACATATCACGGATGGTTGCGTCAACATATCACGGATGGTTGCGTCAACATATCACAGATAGTTGCATCAAAGTATCACAGATAGTTGCATCAAAGTATCACAGACAGTTGCTCGTTTTGCACATTTGTAAGGTACGAGGCGTGTTCAAATGAAACCCGACCGTGCTGCGCCAAGTGGACATTCGTAGGAGGAGCATGATGACGTAACATCTGACGTAATAAACACATACGAATGGACAAGTGTGTAAGTGTTCATTTTCCTAGTATTCATTGGTTGCGCTGCAGACCGTTAAAATAATGGCCGGTGTGATAAGGAATCCGTCCAATGTCGATCAGCGAGTGGTGATTCAGTTCCTAACAGCCGAAGGATGTCGACATTCATCGCCGAATGAAAGCAGTGTATGGTGACAAGGTGTGTCTAAGACTACAGTGAAATACTGGGTACGAATGTTTCGAAAAGGACGTCAGTTAACGAAAGATCTTCCGCGGCCAGGTCAGGTGCATATTGTTGCGACAGAAGAAGCCATCGCCGAGATTGATGCAGCAATACGGGTGGACCGTCTTCGGAGCTTACGTTCGCTAGCAGAGGAATTTGCTGTGTCTCTTGCGACAGTTCAAATGGTGGTTAGGAAGAAACTGAAGTATCGAAAGGTGTGTTCAGAATGGGTCCCACGGATGCTGACCTATCACCATAAGGAAGAACGAATGGGGTGGAGTTTGAACCACCTGCTGCGTTACGAAGAGGAGGGTGATGCATATCTGTTGCGCATTGTGGCAGGCGAGCTTGCAATGGAAACATCCCGGATCACCAAAACCCAAAAAATTCAAGTCACAGATTTCCGACGGTAAGGTTATGCTGACCGCATTTTTTGACCATGAAGGGCTTCCATTGGTAGACTTTAAAGAGCCTGGCGTGAACATCAATGCCATCCGCTACAAAGACACACTAGACAACCTGCATACAGCCATCAAGAATAAACGACCCGGCATGCTTTCGCGTGGTGTGATTCTGTTGCACGACAATGCTCGTCCACATGTTGCGAACATTGTGCAGGAAGCGTTAGCAAGGAAAAGGTGGGAAGTTCTGCCACACCCAGCCTACAGCCCCGATCTGTCACCATGTGACTTTCATTTGTTCGGACCCTTAAAAAAATCTCTAAAGGGACAACGATTCGACTCCGATGCAGACGTCAGGGCCTCGGTGACCAAATGGTTCAATAAGCAACCAAAGTCATTTTTCTCGGACGGCATCCGCCGTCTACCCAAGCAGTGGGATGCGTGTCTGAATGCTTATGGTGACTATTTCTAAAGAACCCCAGTGCGTACTTGCTTCATAACAATTGCTGTATTTAATTCTACTACTCCTGCTGATGTACCCTACATATATTTGTTTTAAAGCCACTAGTACGGGTTTCATTTGAACACACCTCGTATAAACGTCCTAGTTCAAAAATTGGAATTCTCAAATATATTACTTTGGTGCAATGTACTAACGACAGAGTGATAGCTCTCTCAAATCTTATTTTTCTGGTACAGCACAAATCCATTATGTCGAAGTCAGTCGAAGTAGTGTCGCCACTACTCAGACATTTAAATATCAGCATGAAAACTAAACGATAAGTGATAAACAGTTTATTCTTATCAACTCTTTGCTAACAGTGACAAAAATGGTCCCTGACCAGAGAGCTTCTTTTTTCAAATATCATGCCTAGTGGCGTAGGAGATCATGTCTCTGCACAACTTCCTGTCTCCAGTACAATTTATCAATTCTGCTTTGACTTCTTTCCATGCCACGATGTCAAACTGTCCAGTATTTGCTCTCTTTGTTTTCCCCTATTTCTTATTCCTTCATTCTTACGATATATTCCAGCTTTTCTCTTCTCATAACATGCCCAAAAAAGTGGATTGCTTCTTTCTAACTTGTGAAATAAGTTTCCATTGAGCATTGGCCTCTTTCAGAACATCCTCATTACTCTACCTCTGCCACAAGTATTGGAGGTCCTTCACAACTATCCTGGTCGTTCAAATCATCATACAGCTCATTTGATGTGTGCTGCCCACCTTTCTATCATGTTCTCATGACCCATTAACAATGTTCCTTCTTTTGATTTCAAACAGCCAGTGACTCTGTGTGTCCTTCTGCCTGTTAACTCATTTATTTGCTTGTACATAGATTGTGTGCGACCAGAGAACAGGAAAGGAAAATCACATCTTGTGACATGAGATGCTTAAAAGAAGTCATTAATGTTACTAGGAGAGATAGAATGGGCACTAATGACATCAGAAAGGATGTAGGAACTACATTATGCATCAAGTCTATAGAGAGACAGAAAATTAAGTAATTTGGCCATCTCGAGATAATGAAAGCCGATTAATTACCACTACGCACGTACAAAACAGTATAAGTTCTCGTTTTCGGGGTTGTGGAAGATCAAGATACAGATGGATAGACAATGTTACACAAATACTGCAAAAACATGGGCTTAAAACAGCCAGTACGACACACCTGGATTAAGAATAAAAACTTAAACTGCCCTCTATGCTTCAGTGCAACAGTGGACCTACGAAGTCAAGTATGTGAAAGCATACCAATTAAAACTTTACGTTGTCTAAAAGTGGATACAAGTTTTTTTTTAAAATTACGTTAAGAATAGTGACAATAATTAAGGTAAAATTTCAGAATTCCGAGATACGCACTTTGAACAAACCAATTACCTTGTAAGTTCCACTCGTCACTAGATCATCAGCAACTTGCAGGAACTGCGTCCACTACTGCTTTTCAGTGAAGAATACAGATCTTTAACTAATTCAACATTTCCTGAACTGAAATTGTGTATAGTATAATCTAACAGCACACGCAACTGGGAATAGAATTATGAATAAAATAAGGCGCCGAAGAGACTTCTTGCTGCTGGAACTGTGTGTTCTGTCAACTGCTGAAGACAAGTGTGTGGGTTCCAGATCGATTTTTGGTGCCAGCCGGCAGGACATAGAGCAGACCGACGGCATTTTCCCAAGATAACACAAGAGTATGTCGTGTTGACTCATTTCTTTACTGGAAAACAAATGCTGCATGGTCTTCCACAACGCACAGTACTATGTGAAGATTGGGTGAAGAGTTTTTCATTAAATATTATATCAGGTTAAAGTTTATCATAAATTTACTCTGTTTTTCGTTTACTTATTCACTCATTTCCATTTATTAAGAAAACCAATTGATAGCAATATAATGCAGTCTCTGTTATGAAATCCGCATGGTCAGAGAAATAGAGGGAAACTAAAAATGCACACGGAAAAGACAGCTGTAGACAGACATAAAATAGATGAAGGCATGGGAAGACCTTGACCGGATGGCACAGAACAGGAAAGCTTGGTATGTTTATGTTGAGGACCTGTGTTTAGCGGGGAGCTGACAAGTATTAATAATGAAGATGATGATGATGGTATGGACTCATTTCCTCACTCCTTTTTTTCGATATAGACGAACGTCTCCAATCTTGTTACTGTAGGACTCAAACATTGACTTATCTCTTGTTTTATTGTCTTCCTTTCACTCCAAACTTAAAATTGCGTTGACTTTCTTACACTCTTATTCAAACAAAAACTAATTCATACCTCCTTTATTCAGGTCACTCATACCTCCTTTACTGAAGTCACTCATACCTCCTTTACTCTAGTCACTCATGCCTCCTTTACTCAAGTCACTCATACCTCCTTTACTCAAGTCACTCATACCCCTTTCACAGTCCAGGAAAAAGTTGTTCGTTCTTGTCTGCTCATACTAGCTAAAGCGCATTTATTCTTCTCTCACTCTAGAACAAATGCATTCATTCTTCTCTAAGTTAAGTAAGAAATGGCTTATTTTTTCTTGACTTAAGTCACTTCACTCATCCATCCCTCAATTTAGCACCCATCCTTTCATTCTAGAACAAAATCATTCATTCTTCTCTCATTCTAGTTCAAACTCATCCATTATTCCCTCACTTTAGCAGAAACGCATTCATTATTATCTCACTTAAGCAACAAGTTACTCACTCTTTCTTCATTACAGTCACAAGTCATTCATCCCTCCCTCCCTCTAACACAAACTGATTCATCGCTGCTTCACCCTAGCACACAATTTTTCATTCTTCTCTCACTCTAAGACAAACTCACTCATTCTTCTGCAAACTCTAACAGAACTTCATTCATTCTTCCCGCACTCTAACACAGACTCATTCATTCTTTCCACACAGTAGCACCAACTCATTCATTATTCTCTCTCTCTTTATTCTCTCACTCTAGAACAAACTCAATCATTCTTTTACAACTTTAGCAGAAATACTCATTTTTCTCTCACTCTAGAAAAGAAAACTGATTCATTCTTCAAACTCATTCATTATTCTCTCACTCCAACACAAAATCATTCATTCTTCCACAACTCTAGTAAAAACTAATTCATTCCTCCATCACTCTAGCACTAACTCATACAGATTCGCCTCATTTCAACAATACGTTAGTCATTCTTCCCTCACTGGAGTAACAAGTCACTCACACCTTCCTCACTCTAAAAAAAAAACAAAAAACAAATTCATGTTTGTTACGATTTTGCGTTGTTTTGGAGAAGTCCTCAACCTAGGCATAAAGTCTTTCCGCTATATTGGATGTTAAGTCCAAATATACTATTCTCTTAACTGTTACATTATTTAATATCTTTATCCATTACTTTTTCTTGCCCTGCCTCTACTCCACACACACTCTTTCTCTGTCTCTGTCTCTGTCTCTGTCTCTCTCTCTCTCTCTCTCTCTCTCTCTCTCTCTCTCTCCTCCACACACTTATTTCCATTCATTCAAGTGTTACATTCTTTTATTTTAACATTTTTCTATTTCTTGATCCATCACTTTCGAGTTTTCTGTCCGTCCAAATATAAACGACCTGTCAAACTGGGTTAACGTTTTTAAAAACTCATACATCTCTGACTCAAGCAACAAGTCACTAATTTTTCCTTCATTTTAGATAAGCTCATTTATTCATCTGTCACTCAAGCAAAAGAAAAAAAGGATGTAAATCTTCTTCAAATTAGCATAAATGCCTGCTTCCTCTCATTCTGCCACAAATTCATTTATTCCTCGACACAAAACCAACAAGTTACTCACGCTTTCCTCATCTTAGTGTAATCTCACTCATTCGACCCGCATTGTAGCAATCAATATTCTTACACATATGCAAACATTCTTCCCCAGCAGTTTATCATCCATTCATCCATTCCGCTATCACTCAAGCTACCACATGTTCGTCATACGTACATGAATCTAGCAATAACTCAGGCGTTCATCCTTCATTGAATCATCAACTCATTCATTCTGCCATCATTCAAGCCATCACTCTAGCAGTAACCCAGTCATTCCTCCTTCACTGAATCATCAACTCATTCGTTCCGCTATCACTCAAGCCTCCATCACTCTTAACACAAACTCATTTCGTCTACTATTAAAGCGACAACTTTCCTTTGTGAAGCACTAATCTATTCACTCCTCCCTTATTTGAATACATAATAATTTCTTCATCACTCATGCGTGACTCCTTCAAACGTCCTTCAGTCAGTAAAAAGGGTAGTCCCATAGCAGATACTGCCGTAGGGGAGGGAAGTCAAAGAGACTTCACCCTACTAGCTCCAGCATCGAGAGGTGGGGGTAACCAGTTTCCTCCCTCGCTGCCTTTTCCTTCCTTAACTCAAAGTTAGTAACCCATTTACAGCTGGGTAAACTGCAGCTTGTCAGTACCGTGATTTGAACCCAGCACCTTTGCCGCGACAGACCAGCGCTCTAACCACTCTCTCAATCGGACACTCTTCAGTCAGAACCGACTCTTATTCATTCCATTGACGTTCAAGCATAAACTCACACATACCTTGCCCCTCTTAAAAAAAAAAAAAACAAGTAACTTATTCCTCTTATGTTCAGATATCAGGTAATGATCTGCTTTAAGAAAGCCATGTTTGTTTTCAGGTGTCTGGGTATTTGTAAAATGGAATTAAGTACATCATACATGTAACTTTTACATTTACTTATCTAGGAAGCACAGCAACACCAGACGGCGGAACAAGCAAAGACATCAGTAACAGACTGAATAAAGCCAGAACAACCTTTTCAAGTCTATACACCGTTTGGAAATCTTCTCAGTACAGCACACAGATTATACGAGAGTTACGTACTTTCTGTACTTGTGTATGGCGCGAAGTGCTGGAGAGTAAGAGAAAAGGAAATGTCCTAATTATCCTTATTTCAAACAACCTGCCTAAGGACAATTCTTCGAACTTTTTACCCGACTATATCTCCAACCATGAACTGCTTACATGGTGGAGTCAAAATGGCATGCTCACCATCATTGCAGACAGATGCTGGAAATGGGTTGCCCAAGTCCTCAGAAGGAACTCTGACCCCATCACCAGAACTGCTATGCTATGGACCCCAGAAGGACAGCGAAAGAGAGGCAGACCAAAGACAACCTGGCTGAGAACAGGGGAAGCTGAGATACAAAGCATGAACCAGAGTTGGGGCACGGCATGAACGATGGCCACCGACTGAGCAAAGTGGGGACAGTTTGTTGCTGCCCTACAAGACGCAACTAGGCGTGATGGTCACTGACTGCTTTGTCAGTCAGGGGCTAATGTTCCAAGAAGATATGTAACTTTAATCTCTGCCAGGCGATCTGCTTGTTCCGATTCCATCGACACAGCAGTGAATATTCAAACAAAATAGTATACCGAATTTTAACTTGACTTCAAAGACATGATCGCGTTCCTGCTTTATACAGTTCATGAATAAAATGAATTTTAATAAGTTTTCAATGGGAACGCGGAAAAATACCTTTAATTCTGAGGTTACTGCACTTCTAAATGCAGGCGGGAAAGGGTCGGAAAGCTAGTCCGAAATTTATGTAGCTAAAATTCTATTGGTCCTGCCCGTCACATAAAGATCTACCAAGTTATCTTCTGTGATCTACCGGTAGATCTTGATTGACCGGTTCCCGATCCCTGACGTAGAACGTCGGAGAGAGACTGATGAGTGGAGACTGGGGAGATTGTGAATAAGCTGCGGATAGACAGAACGAGATAGGAGGATGAGTAAGGATCGATGAAATTTTGGTACATGAGTTTATGGATGGGGAAGCCGAAGAGGATTGCTTGGGCCCTTGGAAATTAGTGGCTGTAAGACACTTAGCACAGACGATGTGACTGCGCTAATCCCACTGAACCCTTCCAGTCACATGTATTGATTTTCAATAATTTTCCCGAACCTTCCAGGCCAACAAAGAGGCTGTATTGTCTCTTATTAAAAACTGCAGAAAGAGGCTTGATCGATGTGAGCGACAAGGGGAAAACAATATGAATAGTTCGTTATAAACGTAAAACTTTTACATAATACCATCTCTCTCTTTCTCCCTTCCTCTCTCTCTCTCTCTCTCTCTCTCTCTCTCTCTCTCTCTCTCTCTCTCTCTCTCTCTCTCTCTCTCTCTCTCTCTCTCTCTCTCTCTTTGTCTGTCTGTCTGTCTGTCTCTATCTCTACGCCCTATCCTCAACTACCATTTATTCAAGTGTTACATTTTTTAGTATCTTTATCCATCACTTTTTCCTGGCCTGTCCTTATTTATCTACCTCTCTCTCTCTCTAGCTCTCTCTCTTTCTCTCACACTCTCTCTCTCTGCATGTATTGTCTCTCTCTCTTTCTCTCTCTCTCTCTCTATCTCTCCCCACTTCCATTCATTCAAGTGTTACATTCTTCAATTTCTTTATCCAAAACTTTCTAGTTTTCTGTCCTGTACCTCTTTCTCTATTCCCTCTCTCTGTATGTCTCGGTCTTCTTCTCTCTCTCTCTCTCTCTCTCTCTCTCTCTCTCTCTCTCTCTCTCTCTCTCTCTCTCTCTCTCTCTCTCTCTCTCTCTCTCTCTCTCTCTTATCCTCACTTCCATTCAGTCAAGCGGGACTTTCTTTAAATTCTTTACTCATCACTTAGTTTTCTGTAATGTCATGCTTTAATCTATTTGAACTCTCTCTCTCTCTTTCTCTATTCCTTCTCTCTCTCTATTCCCTCTCTCTCTTTCCCTCTCTCTCTCTTTCGTACTCTATATTCCCCCCTCTCTCTCTTTCTATGTTCCCTCTCCATCTCTCTTTCTTTATTCACTCTCTTTCTCTATTCCCTATATCTCTCTCTCTCTCTTTTTTCTCTATTCCCCTCTCTTTCTCTGTTCCCTCTCACTCTCTCTTACTCTATTCCTTCTATCTCTTTCTCTATTCCCGCTCTCTCTCTTTCTCTATTCCCCCTCCCCGTCTCTCTCACCCCCACTTCCATTCATTCGTGGCATTCTTCAATTTCTTTATCCATCATTTTCTGGTTTTCTGTGATGAACCTTTTCTGTATTCTCTCTTGCTCTCTCTCTCACTCTTTCTTTTCCCTCAGTTCCATCTTCTTCCTCCCCCCCCCCCCCCAAAAAAAAAAAATCTCCCTTATGTCATTAATCCTAATCAAACCTTGGTCATTCACCCTTTATTCCTCCAACACACAGCTAGTTATCTCTTCACCTCTCATGCAATCACGCCACATCTCACTCTTCATCCCTTCTACACGCATTCACCTCTTCACACCTCTCTCACTCAATCCTCTTTACACATCACTCATTTGATCCCGCCTTCAACCCTCAATCACTCGGCCTTCTCTTCATACCTCACCCACTCAACCATCTGTTCTTACTAAACTGGCTTTATCATCTCATCATTCCTGACTCATCATCTCTTCATTCTTCCCTTACTTTTTAATCATCGTTGTATCACTCTTATTCCATCCCACCCCCCACGAATAATTATTCAGTATTCCATCTCTCCCACCCCTCCCCTTTGAATGGAGAAACCCGTTGAAAGCTTGCAGGGCAGTGCTTGTTTTGGAATCCTAGGGTGGGGAGAGGTAAAATTGGACCAAAATGTGCATGGAGGGGAGAACTTGAGACGGAGATGAGTGGGATGATGAAGGTATGGAGGGAATTAAACTGACTGCACAGGACAGGGGACTGTCCGTGATTTTGTTGAAGGCCTATGCTCCTTTGGAGGCTAGTGGGCAATAATGATGATCTTTCACCGTACTTACAAACATGCTATCTCCCACCTGACTTACAAACCAGCTATCTGGCACCTTACTTACTAACCTGCTATCTCCCACCTGACTTACAAACCTGCTATCTCCCACCTGACTTATTAACCTGCTATCTCCTTCCTGACTTACAAACCTGTTATCTCCTACCTGACTTACTAACATGCTATCTCCCACCTGATTTACAAACCTGCCATCTCCCACCTGACTTACGAACCTGCCATCTCCCACCTGACTTACAAAACCTGATATCTCCCACCTGACTTACAAACCTGCTATCGCCCACCTGACTTGCAAACCTTTTATCTCCCACCTGACTTACTAACCTGCTATTTCCCGCCTGACTTACAAACCTGCTATCTCCCACCTAACTTACAAACCAGCTATCTCCCACCTAACTTACAAACCTGCTATCTCCCACCTAACTTACAAACCTGCTAACTCCCACCTAACTTACAAACTTGCTATCTCCCACCTAACTTACAAACCAGCTATCTCCCACCTAACTTACAAACCTGCTATCTCCCACCTAACTTACAAACCTGCTATTGCTATTTCTAACTATGTCCCTCACAATCATCAAAATTTTCTTTTTCGCACCTTGTACAACCTCATACTAGTCACCTTGTACAACCTCATACTATTCGCCTTTTACAACCTCATACTATTCGCCATGTACAACCTCATACTAGTCGTCATGTACAACATGCCCGATGGAGTAGCATAGCAGATATATTCTATTTTCTCATAAGAGACCACCCCGAGACAAACTCGGGAGCTATCCCAAGCAACAAAATATGTAAGCACAATAGCAACAGATCGCTCACAATAGGCAAAATCCAGAACAAGCAAACTATCCGACGTGTAAAACTAACATTGGCTTCAGCATCCATACAGTCATCATTGATATGCAGAGCGTACAAACTCGTGTTCTATCCGAAATCATCAAGCACGAAACAAAAGATCAATACAAATAGTAATTCAATGCCATTTTTATACAGTCATAAACTAAACAGAAAAGACAAATTAGAGAGTCCTACCTGTTTCCTGACCGGTCTGACGTCAATCCATTCGCCATGTTGGTGGAAGTGGGAAGAATCAATGCTCTGACGTGAAGAAACTCCAGAATAATTGCAAGGGAGAGTGGCACACAGGCAACCGCACTAGCAGACGGGCAGAACTAAGTGTAGCGAGGCTGATGCGGGTGAGACACAAGGGAATGCTGACTGGAAGAGCGGCTTCAAATAATCAATTGATCAGTGTTGCTACAGGTTTTAATGTCAGCTGACTACGTTGTGGTGGTTGTCCCTCATCTAGAAGAATAGCTGACTCAAACACTTGTGGTTTGGGGACAATGCTGGCCGCAACTGGGGAGAAAACTGAATATTTTCATATTGTTTAATTAATGTGAATGATATAAAAATGTGGCAGCAGTGAAACAGATTTTTTGGCGAAAAAAAATTGATATTTTGATATATTAAAAAAAAAAAAAATAACATTTTGAAAAATAACATGATGAAGCGCGCCCTGTTCAACTTGGGCGCAGAATTAGCCCAGGATTTAGGCATAAGCTAAACAAGCTATAGCTTAGGGTCTCACAATTTGAAGGGGTCTCTCTAACAGTGGTGTATTGTTATAGTAGGAGTAAGTCTATAATGTTAATTTTCACTTATAATGACAGTACCGCCGTACATCATACATGATATGCTTAAATGAATTTTTAAACGTAAGTCACGGCTGTTTGCCAGCGATCTTTTAGTTGTTTCCCCCTTTTTCCCTGACCGCGCTATTTATAGCTATCGTGACAGAGGTCACGTGGTAACTTCCTAACTGGAAAAAAAGGTGGCGGATTTTACTTTTGATAGGGCTTAATTAATGTTTTTAGGCTACTTTATTATTATAAATACCGGCTTTAATTTTGCGTAACGCTAGACTAGAAATGTTAGAGTAAATTTTAGAACAAGAACAAACATTTTATCACAATTAGAACAGAAGATATAATAGTCTGAAATAGTGTAAAATTTACGTTTTTTTAATATTTTGTTATGGTTTGTTTCTAATGCAATTTACACTAAAACGGTCACAATCAACATGCATAACAAATTACAGAAATCAAAAGTAGAAAACCTGCAGAAAATGGATATCAAAGTTTTGTTTTGGTTTCATGCGTCAAACATTAATTATTGAAACATTAAACTGCAAGTCCACATTTATTACCTTAAAATAACACACCAAATTGTCCCCAAAACATGAGAGCTAACAATTATCTCCCAATCATACATTACGATGGTCATGTAAAAACGAGTATGGTCATGAGTAAAACGAAATGTTCAATTTGATAGATAAATAGGTGTATTTAATAAATACATCTATTAAATGATTTCCACACTTTGTTAATTCTGTCACTCTCACCCAACAACTGCCATAATTTGCTCTAGCCCCAAAATTTTGCTCAATTATCATTCACATTTCCTTTTTTTAATAAGAGGAATCTGTACATTCACAGATGGAGAAATTAGTAACAAATGAATTTCCATTATAAATTTTAATTGTGAAGTTATATTTTTAATACCGCTGGCGCGTCTTTCAATTTTGGAAATAGTGGAATGTATAAATTCTCCTCTCATGTGCCTGCTGCAGGTCTAGTGAGTCAGTTGATGTTTCAACAATATGTTTCCTAACAATATGGAGAAATTGAGATCGCTTACGTTTTGTTGGCGTTCTGGTGACTGATGTTTCTCTTCTATGTTTAATTAGTTTTTGTAGTACAATAGGCTGTCCTCTGGATTTGCATTTTATGATATTATTTTTTTTGCTGTTTCTAGTTTTTTTCTAACAATGGATGTGAATAGGGGTTCTTCCTTTTGTGTTAGTGGTTGTGAAGGTGGCTTAGCAAGTAACTGTTGTACTGTGAGGTCGCTTTTGAAGACAGGTGAGGTGGATGTACTTGTCGTATGTATAACTGACTTGGTAGGTGTAGATGTGGCAACAAAAACTGGCATGCTAGGGTGAGTAGTGTTATCCACCTCCAAATGAATAATGATATCGCCTTTAATGTGAGCTGACACATCAACCTCCAGTTGAACAATATCATCTCTAATGTGGGCAGGCACATCAACCTCCTACTGTACAGAGCTATCCTGACTACAGCTAACTGACTGACTACAACTGACTGACTACAACTAACTGACTGACTATAACTAACTGACTGACTACAACTAAATGACTGACTAGACATGGAGGGGTCAGAAAGAACATCACAGGGGATAGAGCAGCTTTTTGTTTTTAAAACACCAAAAGATGTCTTTGCAACATAATTGCACAGTTGACATTCACTTATAGTTAAATTATGGTCATAGTCTTTCCAGATGTGCTGACTGTTTTCCGATAGTAACTTGGCTGTTTCAAGACACTTCTCATTATGCCTCCTTTTTGAGTTTTGTATTCGTAAGTAACACTTCTTACAAAATATAGTCGAATGCTGTGTGGGTTTATCATCTGATACGTTAATTCCAAACACAAAGAACAGATCATTAACGTAATTAGAACAGTTCATTGCTTTCTGAATTGAACGTGTTGTTTTGGAAGTTAATGCTCTCTTGCCACAGGCTCTGCATAGTGCACTGGCACAATTCATATGATGCAAAACAGTATGTTCCATTTCGTTGTTATGTAGTATAGTTTACTTGTGTATGTATAAAGATAAAGGAATATTTGGGACTATCAAGTCTAACACCAGGATGTAGAATGCTTTATCTGTGAATGAAAGAAGATATACAAACAGTTACTTAGAATTCTTTGGCAGCCGTCGTGTGCGCAGGATTGTCTACCAAAGAACACTAATGCAACAGTCCTTATCTCACACACAATTAAAAAAAAAAAAATTCATATTATAGATACAAGATTAACAAGACTTGAAAGATAGATCAAAGTATGTGGAAGTAATCTATCTATAGCTTTACATGTTTTCTGACGCTTATATACGTAGCTAAATATCATTATAAATGAATGAAAATGCAAAAACAGATGGTGCTTTAGAAATAGTTATTTTTTTACAACCTTATTT
Organism: Oreohelix idahoensis; assembly: GCA_024509875.1. Lineage (NCBI taxonomy): Eukaryota > Metazoa > Mollusca > Gastropoda > Stylommatophora > Oreohelicidae > Oreohelix > Oreohelix idahoensis. The sequence goes on from JAMPIV010023081.1 coordinate 107,875, forward strand.
AAGATTTGTGAGTATCAGGAATGCGTTTACAGTGATTTAAATGCTATAAAATCTGGTGACAATATGCTTGTTCTTGTAATGCCAAACTCACAAAACTGACTACCACACATTTTCAAGATATGAAACCAAAAAAAAAAAAAAATTATGTGGAAATAATCTTTAGCTTCCCTTCGACAAGTCTTTATAATTATAAACTCCAACGAATTGGCCGATTTTTAGACATTAAATTAATAAAAAGATTACTTATTTTATGAATTTCCTCAAATGATGACGCTGTTTTCAAAAGTCTATAACTCAGTCAAAACTAATTTCAAACAAATAAAAATGCAATCAAAAATAGAGCAGAGAACAAAGTTATAGTACACAAAAGAATTTTATCGCTGTGTTTATCCAGAACGAGTGTGTAATGATTTATATTTTACACACACATCAGCTGATTTTCCCCGCCAAAAACTTAAATAGTCTTTTACGGTGCACACGAAAATTTTATACCCGGTGTCAGAATTCTGGTCACCGAAACTAAAAGAGCGCTCTGGTATAGGGCACAAACAGCCGTGAAGTATGCCAAGTTCAGTTGTTACACGGCCTTATTATCTGTTACCAATTGCGGAATAGGGCCTCCACAGCTTCATGTAGCTTACGGCCTCACCATGTCTAAATCCTGCCCTACACATAATCCATCTGTTATACTAAAGCGCTTGTCCAAATATAAAAGACATTGTGGCCTAGGCTGTGTACAGTTTATTAAAAAAAATGATATGTATCTCAGCTTCATAAAGGAAATTTACAATAGCTGAACGACACGTTAATGGCACCACACGAAACAAACAAACAAATAACAAATCTTTAAAGCCGCTGTTACTGCTGTGTAGTTCCTTCCTACACCTATGTTGCATTTTTAAATTTTATAATATTAACGCCCGCGTGCAACTCCCGATGATTTCTAAGGAGATCGAGAAAGTAGCAGACTATTTTTCCATCGTGCATGTCGTAAAAGGCAACTAATATGAGGCTGTGCAACGGAGCAACCTCAGCATGTGAAACAAATTGCTACAGAAAACCAACGCTTGTGTCTGAAAACCTATGGCGGTATCTGCAATGGAGCTACCTTTTTTTTTTCTTCAACGGCATATAACTCTGGAATATGTGAGGGCCAGGAACAGAGATTGGTCAAACAGATGGTAAGACTGAGCGAGAGGAAGGAACCTTAAGGTAAAGACATACATCGCGATAATGATATAGGTAGGCCTTGTGTTTGTGCGCCTGATCAGAAAACATAATAAACCCATTTCTGCCTCAGCAGATGTAGATTTGTCGTCGACTATGACGGTACAGCGAACCTTTCTCCTCCGTTACCGGCAGCACTGGCAATGAAAAACGCACATTTGAGGCGCTGTGATGTTCAGCTGTCTAACAGTAAGCTCGTGTCATTAGTATTTGTCCTGGTGGACAGTTGTTTTACACGTGTCTCGAATGTAACATATGTGTTAGTCTCACAATATATTTACACACAAAAAAGTTAAAGGTAGTCATATAGCATATACTGTCATAGAGGAGTGAAGTGTTAGAGACTTCATCATACAAGGTCCAGCATCAAGAGGTGGAGTACGATATCATAATCATCATTTTCCTTTGCACTCCTTACAGAGCATGGGGTCCCTGCTGTAGATGATCCCCTTGCAGGAAACCTGCACAAAGTAGCTCCATGCTCTTGTTTTACATGATGAGGTTGCCAGCCAATGCACAACCCCATATTAGTCGCCTTGTACGACATGCCCGAGGGCGCAGTAGACCTGGTAATTCTTTGTCTCTTCAGAGACCCCCGGGAATTACACGAGGGGTGGGGGGGTGGGTGGGGTGGGGGGGTGGGTAAGATATTCAAAACAGAAAATTCTAGTGCCAGCGAGCTGCAGCTGATCATGTTACCATCAGTTTGTTACTGCCCTAGAAGACGGCACTAGTCGTGACGGCTACTGACAGCTTTGTCAGTCAGCGGCTAAAGATCCAGGATGAAAATATTACCACCATCTAGAATACGACACACACACACATATTAATATAACATGTTATCACACACAACGCATTAGCTTCTTCATCACGAAAGCGTTTCTTCTTGTTCCTAGTATTCTTGAACATAGGACACATATTAAGTGATTATAACCTGGAAACTAGCGACCACACCTGCTGACAACAGTACACCACATCACTAAACTCTGTCCCGATCGTTCGTAGTGGATACTTATTACTGTGACCATTGCTAGACTTGGGCCAATTTAACAGATTTGACCACACTTCCAGAGGAGTTAACTTTGTTCTAAGATAGATTCAACTGCCTTGCCGTATTATCCACAGAATGTGATTTAAAAAAAAAAAAAACAACTTAGCTTCAGCAACATTTTGACAGAATTTGCAGAACAGAAAGCAAGAAATATATCTTTATAAGTTTGGTTTTGTTACAACGAGCTTTTTATCGAAATACTAGTGTAAAAGTCCGTCATAAGACGGGAATTAAATTCAAAAGCACCAAAACCTAACGGCAATTTTACTTATTCAAAAGTATTTTTAAAAACCACTGTGCATCCCCACAGTTCACGAACTCCGTAGATCTACGTCTTAGATTGTTATGAAAATAGTTTTGACCTCCCGGACCTAGGCTGTGTACAGTTTATTTTAAAAAAAAATGATATGTATCTCAGCTTCATAAAAGAAATTTACAATAGCTGAACGACACGTTAATGGCACCACACGAAACAAACAAACAAATAACAAATCTTTAAAGTCGCTGTTACTGCTGTGTAGTTCCTTCCTACACCTATGTTGCATTTTTAAATTTTATAGTATTAACGCCCGCGTGCAACTCCCGATGATTTCTAAGGAGATCGAGAAAGTAGCAGACTATTTTTCCATCATGCATGTCGTAAAAGGCAACTAATATGTATGTTTTGTTACAACGATGAATGGGTCTCGGGGACTTTGAAACTCACTTTTCGTTGAATATGTTTTCCTACCTGAACACTGTTGCTGTGTCTGTGCAGTTCCCGAATGGGAGGTCCTCTGAGGAGACAAGACACAATAGGACTAGTACTCTTTCAGGCAGTCGTAAAAGGCTACTAATATGAAGTTATACATGGGGCTGGCTGTAAATGGTTACCTGACTCTGCTTCTTTGGGTTAGGGAAAGAAAAGGCAGCGAGGTTTGGGAACTGGTCACCCCCACCTCTCGAAGCTGGGCCTAGTATGGTGAAGTCTCTAACACTTCACTCCCATACTGCAGTATCTGCTATGGAACTACTTTTACATGTGGCTGGAAACCTCATAGTGGAAAACAAATCCCTACAGAAACCATGGCGACAAGATCACATGACTTTTTTGATGCAGGGTTTCTGCCAGCTACTCCATGCTCCGTAGGGAGTGAAAAGTTTGGTTTGGTTTTAAAGACTTTCTTCACTGCACACGGACAACTCCATCATTGCACACGGACAACTCCATCATTGCACACGGACAACTCCATCAGTGCTTCGATCTCCTCCCTTAGATCACACAAATAGGATTTCAGCACAGTGCACGAACTCCGTAGTACCAGCGAGAATCCCAATGTGTGTATATAGGAATCACACATTCTATAAATACCTTTGTAGTAGGTAGGTCTCTAATTTTTAAATTTTGCCAGGGCAGGGGCCTTATGGCCAACTCTTAACGATTTCCAACTGCCGTGGGATTTTTAACGTGTGCAACTTGCACACGGGACCTCCTACTTTTTCGCGCTTATCCGAGAAGGCTAGGCATCCAATCTCACTACCCATCAGAGCACTGATGGAGTAGTCCGTGTGCAATGAAGATAGTCATTCAAATAAAACCATACCAACCAAATTATTAGGAGATTTGCCTCAATTTAGGCGCGCTCCTTTCAGTCTAGATACAAGGTCAGTCGGTTATAGCAGAATGCATATCCAAATGTAAAAGACCCTGTGGACTGGTGTATTTACTGTTATGATAGTTAACTATTCTTCTACAGCCGATATAAGGTTAGGTTATGAGAATGTTTGAGTAGCAACTTTTGAACTGAGTGAATATAAGCTCACTTCAGATATTTAGACACAATGAATATTCAGACTCAGTTCGAGTCACTATGCTGTGTATATTCACAGAAGTCTGAGAACGTCCTGGTTCATACTTGCAGTCAATTACTTGTGTGTAATATTCTAAAGAATTGGTTACTAACTGTGCTCAAACAATCAGATCCCAGTGATTACAGCAACGGTTATGCAAATTAAGACTTCAAATATTTAGGAATTTTAGTTTCAAATGAACATGAACAATAGTTGGACGTGTCATCGATACGGCCTTACAAAAGAATTCAGAGACACAGTGATAAGGGATAACGCTTAGGGTAATGTAACCTAAACCCAACCCTAAACCCTTAATTTTATTCTTAACCCTAAACACTAACGCGACTTATTCGTAAGGCATCGAAGAACACGTCCCACTATTTTTCATTTTAGCCCAAGTTACATGTGTGTTATATCATAACGAATAGGTTACTATCTTGGCTCATGCAATCTGATCCTGGTTGATTACAACAAATGCTATGCAAACTCGGATTTTCATGAATATGGAATCATATTTATAAATTATATATTTTTCTGTGAGGATTGCCTATAGCTGTAAATAGGACAAACTGTACTTATGACTCGTTACTCATTGTGAAGTTTACCACCTGTTACAATAGTCGCTTGCAGCCTGGACTTCAAAGTAAGTTCTGTTACATATTCTTTATGTGTAGTTTTTACCTATTCTGTATGTGTTGTTCTGTTACCTACTCTATATATGTGTTGTTCTGTTACCTACTCTATATATGCAGTTTGTCACCTACTCTATATTTGTAGGGAGCCGCGGTAGCGCTGTGGTTAGTGCACTGGATTCCTAGCTCAGTGGTCCATGGTTCCCCAGTTGAGGTGGGATTTGTTAGACCGCAAACGGGTCCGGGGTCGACCGAGCCTCATGAATTGGGTACCAGAGCAACTCTAGGAAGGTTAAGGCGGCCGGCGTGATGCTGACCACATCACCTCTAGTGCACCGATGGTCAAGAAAATATGGGCCTAACCATATTCCCAATATGCTGTTACGGATTGCCTCCACTGCTTCGCAATAGTGGTCCAACAGTGACCAAAACTCAAGAGTATCTAATATTGGCTTCCAAGGTATCTACCTGCGCGCAAGATTACTCATGGCAGAGATGTAGATAGAAGGTTAATGACGCTGCTACCTTAAGGGAGAATTCACAAGATATTTCTAGAAGTCACGAACAATGTTGCGTTGGGCTGAATAATTATTAGCGCATTATATCTGGTCCGTCGCCTTTTGTGAAGGATTTATACAATGGTTTAGCCCGTTCAAGCCCCCAGTTGGTGTAAATTAACGAAATTCCTCTTATAAGTAATTGCTCGGTTTAGAGGTAAATATATATATATATATATATATATATATATAGATATATATATATATATATATATATATATATATATATATATATATATATATATATATATATATATATATATACACACACACACATAAATAAAATATTCTGGCTCATACGTTTGCTTTCATACCTATAAAAAGCTGGAGCGACTATGCTTGTTTAGTTTTAAATCAACATGTAACAATTTTAATAATGCATTAGTCTTTAACAGTTAAAATAAATATGGAAAATTTGATTAAATTATATATTGGAATCAAATTTTCTCCTCACGGAGGTTAAATAGAGGGTTTTATCAATGTCCGTTTTGCTGGTGCCTTTTTATAGGCACTTAACTTTTGGTGAGTCCTGCTGCTGTGGTTCATCAATTCTTTGATGACGAAAGCCTTTTCCACACTCCCTTCCACTGTAGGCGGTTAGGGTTGAAGCTTTTCTCTCACACTAGCGGAGTTAGTACCACAAATCGTCTGATGGCTTGTAACCACGAACTTTAGAAACATAGAAAAACAAATGCCTTCTGCTAAGTACATTTGTTTCATCATCATCATCATCATCATCAGTTGCCATCTCTACAACGAAGGTTGGCTGTAATGGATCTCCAACGTCTTCTGTCTCTTGTCTTGGTGGTACACTCTGATAGACTCTTTCCCGTCCATCTCTTGATGTTATCTTCCCACTTATAGCGCTGTCTTCCCCTTGCACGTTTGCCTTCAACTCTCCCTTCTGTTATGGTCTTCTGCAAGGTTTTATGCCTTTTTATGTGGCCAAAGTATTTTAGCTGCCGAACTTTCACCTCTCTCATAAATTAAATAGGCAGGGGGACAGCACACAACCTTGTCTGACACCTCTTTTTATGTCTATGTATGGTGAATAATTCCTTCCCGATCTTACTGTGGCAGTTTGCTCCCAATAAAGGTTACTGAGTATTCTTATATCTTTTCCATCAATACCTATGTCTTTGAGGCATTCAATTATTTTCTCATGATGGATTCTGTCAAAAGCCTTCTTATAGTCAATGAAGCACATATACATACTTTTTTGGACCTCTGTATATTTTTCTGCTAATCTTCTTAGGCAAAATATTGCCTCTCTTGTTCCACTGTTCCGTCTAAAACCAAACTGTTCTTCTTGGATTTCGCTGTCTACTTTACTTTTTATTCTTTCCTGTATGATTTTGAGCAGTATCTTAATTGCATGACTCATCAGGCTGATTGTTCTGAAGTCTGAACATTCTGTTGCATTTGGTTTTTTTGGGCACTCTTCCGTTGTCCACCCACCAATGTTAATCTCTCAGAAGAATTAAACTCTTGAGCACATAACGTAGCTCAATTAAAATGAATAAAATTCACCAATATTCTTCTGGGTATTAACTGGGAAATGTGTCTGGACAGCGTGAATAATGATTTTTACGTGAATTAACATTAACAAGTTACATAAATCTCACAAAATGATATGCTACACTTGAAGCACATATGATGTAGTCATCAATCATCACTGCTCCAGCCAGAGTCTTGGGGTCACCTCTGCTGTCGGGTTTCCGCACGAATAATAAGAAGAATTCACCAGCATTTGCTGTAGTGGTTCATGAATATACTGTTTTTATATGTTGAGGCTGCTTGCCTCATATATAACCACTTAGCAAGAAACCCGTAAAATTTACATTAGTAAATAAATTGTTTACACTTACCCCAACATTTTTGAGAAAACACAATCTTTTTGCACAGATTTAGACTGGACACAGCTCTGTATTAGATGCTTCGAATCCCTTAAGTCTGGAAATTAGAATTAATTCCTCTGACGGAGGGTGTTCTGCGAAATCACTGGCCTGGGAAAACTTTTGTTTAATTCCTCTATGACTTGGTCTGGGAAATTATAGTTAATTCCTCTGACTGTGGGTGTTCTGCGAAATCACTGGGCCTGGTAAAACTTTTGTTTAATTCCTCTATGACTTGTGATCAAATTCCTAAGTTTCCAGTCTTGTATTAAAAATGCGGGTTTACTTGTAAATTCCTAAGTTGCCCAATACTCGATCTGTTATTTATAGTTGTGGAATTTCTAATTTCAATCCTTTGTCTTTCTGGCTTTTAGGAGTCGCTAGTCTGACGTTTGCGCTGCAGTGTGTGTACTGACTTTGATTCACTACATTATATCTCACAATCTTCAGTTCAAATTCCAGCTGTGGTCCCGCTTAATTCTCCAATGAGATACATTGTATATTCCGGCCTCTCAAATCCACCAATCCAATCGAATCTCGCTTAGCACTACGTGGGTAGGAGTGTTTCAAATTAAAAAAAAAATACTCTCACGTGTTTCAAAATATTAAATTTAATATTCACGTGTGACCTCTTCATATCGTTGCGTCAGACTTCCGCCGGCATCTTGTGCTATCTTCACAAACAAATGTTGTGCACTGATACTGCCCCGATGCTATCGTCTGGAAATCTTGAGTTTCCAGACAGATTTATCTGTAATTTCGATACAGAACGTACATCGGAAGTGATTACCTCATTATCTCCCAAACACAGTGTGTAGATCTGTATAAAGATCTCAAAATACTGCCTCTAAGAAAGCACTTTCTGTTCAACAAAGCTAAATTTGTTCACAAATACTGTCACAGAATGCTCCAACATATCTATGGATAATGTTCAAATACATCGAAAGACGCAGTCAACGCTTTAGCAAAATACAAGTGCCCAAGCCTAGGCTTGACTTATTCAAGAAAAGCTTAGCTTACTCTGCTGCTCATCTTTGGAACTATCTTCCACATTATCTAAAACATAACAACCTCAGTCCCTATTCATAAAATCGTAGACTTTTCGAATAATTTATGAGTTCTAATTATCTGCCCCCCCACAAGTGATTATTTTTCCGAACAAATGATATAATATCGAATGTAGGTTTAATGATGATGTTTGTACTTTTCAACATATTTTATTTCATGGTGATACTTAGTTTGTACTTTTCAACATATTTTATTTCATGTTTATAATTAGATACCGTGAATGTGATTATGCTATTATTTTACCTTTACAACGTTGAATTCTTTTACATTGTTGAGTAAAATGCATGTGAGAATAAATGAAATCAGTATAAAAGACGAGAGAAAGGAAGGGCAGAATGTCAGACGGGCCTGCATGCCCAATTCTCAACTTTTTGAAAATAAAGTTCGTTCGTTCCGTCTTGTGCAAACATAGGGATAGTCGCTAGCCACCTGGAGTCAAGTGACGGAACGTCACGTTCAAAGGGATCAATAGAGATGACCGTCTCTGTCACATGTGGCCAGACGAATGAAGCGAAAACTTGTCAGTCCGCTGATCAGTCAAATTACATGGAGTTATTACAGTTCTGTCTGGGATCGGCTCAAAGCAAACATGTGAAAATTAAAGATAGTCCCGTGGCCGATACTTCCGTAGGGATGTGGAGTGTTAGAGACTTCACCCTACTAATCCAACGTAGAGAACAAAATAATGAATGACAGGGCACAAAATATGCCAAATAATAGTGATGAGTGAGAGGAAGAGAAAAATGAAGAAAAGGTGATACTGCCGGAGTGGACGTGAGATCGCACAACCGTATCGTCACATTTGCCTCAATGGGCATGTAACGAGATCCTTTACCTTTATTTGTAGCTCCGTTACCTATACATTATGTTTAGTTCTTTTAATTACTCTATGTGTGTAGTTTTGTTATTTACTCTGTGTAGTTCAATTATCCGAACACTTGTTCTAGGAAAAAAAAAAAAAAATCAGATGCCACAGTCACGTTAGACTAAAATTCTGAATCTTTTGATGCGGCAAACTTCAAATGTGTGCGAACAATTTGTAGAGAATGGGATGGGATAATGGTCGGTCGCTTACGTACAGGAAGTCAGTTAGATCATAAAGTCAGTTAATATCTGGTTTACCAATAAAGTGTACGTGTGCGTTCTAGGTAGAACACTGGCTAAACAGACAGTTCAACTTAAAATAATTGTGTCTGCTACTACAGCAGAATAATTTTTGTGTACAAGTATTTCACTGTGCGATATGGCATCTTCCAGTAGGCCTAAAGCATATAAAAGGAACCGCAATGTTTTGTCAATTGAAACGAAAACAGAAATTATCAAGAGACTAGGACAAGGTGAAACTGTGTCTTCACTTGCGAGGATGTTCAATGTTGGGAAAGCTACCGTCTCTGACATCAAAAGTAACAAGGATAAAATTATGAGTGGGACCCAAAGATGCAGCAATAGTGAATGCAATCAGCGACCCATAGCTTGACTGCTTGCATCAGAGTCAGCGAACCAGAGCTGACTAAGACCGTACTCCACCTCCACGTGGTGGTCCTGGAAACAGTCTGCATCAGTGCAGTCTGGCTGAGCGAGTACAGATCGCAATGGGAAGGCAAACCCGGTCCCTAAAAAATGCCATGCTGAAGTCGGATGTGTCGACCGAAAGGTGCAGATATCACAGCTACGGCGTAAACAGACACAACGCAACCACCGTCCTTTTCAGGGCGAACAAGGAAGAAGAAGAAATTATGAGTTTTGCATCGAAATTTGATAGTGAAAATGGGTCGAAGAAACGTAAAACCATGAGAAATGCGAAAGATGTGAAATTGGAAGAGGCTTTGTATATATGGTTTGTGCAAAGAAGAAGCAAAGGGGAACCTATCTCTGGTTCTCTGTTGTGTGAAAAGGCATTTCAGTTCAACAATCAACTTGACGGTCCTCCTGACTTTAAGGCTAGCCAGGGATGGTTAAGAAACTTTAAATCTCGTCATGGCATACGAGAATTGGAGATTCAAGGGGAATCTTTATCTAGCGATGCAACTGCCGCTAAAAATTTTAAAGAAACATTCTTGGCTTTTTTTGGAAGAAGAAGGTTATTCACTCGATGATGTGTATAATGCCGATGAGACTGGCTTATACTGGAAATCATTGCCTCAAAAATCACTTGCATCTCAGCGCGAAGCAGCTGCCCCTGGGTTTAAAAAGTGCAAAGAGAGAGTAACAATTTTGGTAGCCGCAAAATGCCAGTGGAAGTCATCTGTTACCGGTGCTAATGATCGGCAAAGCCAAAAAACCACGTTGTTTAAAGAATGTGACATGTCTCCCATTGTGTTACAAAGCACAGAAGAGTGCTTGGATGAATAGTGAAATATTTCTTGATTGGTATACAAATCAGTTCATCCCAAATGTGAAGAGGTTGAGAGAACAAAAAAGAAAACTGAAAAAGTAATTCTTCTACTGGACAATGCACCATCTCATCCAGAGACGGATACATTGAATGCAGTTGATGCAAATTTTAAAGTAATTTTTCTGCCTCCCAATGTAACAGCACTGATTCAACCAATGGATCAGGGTGCTATAGCAAAGCTTAAAAAGATGTACAAGAAGGAAGTCCTGCGTCGTTTATTGTTGAACTGAAGATGAAGAAAGTGTGGTGGCGTTTTCCAAAAAGCTTAATCTCAAAGACTGCTGCTATATGTTAGCTGATGCTTGGACCACCCTGTCACAAGATAATCTCAACAAGGCTTGGAGTAGATTGCTTGGGAAAAAAGGAGGAAATGAAACTACTGCAGTGGACACAAATGATGATTGTATAAATGAAGTTGTGGAACTGTTTCAAGCAATGCCCGGATTTTCGGACTGTGACAAAGATGATGTACACATGTGGCTAGAAGATGATAATGATTCTGGTTTTCAGTTTTTGAATGACGAAGAAATTTTGTCTTTTGTGCAAGAAGAAAACCAAATACATGTAGTGACCGATGATGAAGACTCCTCAGAAGTACATGATGTACTTGTAGATTATGAAGAAAAACCAAAACGTCGACCAAGTCCTGAAGAGGCCTTTATAGCACTAGAAACAGCGATGGCTTGGTACGAGCAAGAAGATGACAGCTGTCCTACACAGCTTCTGCTGTTGAAGAGAATGCGGGACTTAGCAGCCAAAAGGAGACTATCCAGTTTGGTGCAAAAGAGGATTCCTCATTATTTTAAATAGTGGGCTACATCTGTGCAAGTACATATATACGTAAGTTGCGCCTGGTTTTGAATCGTTTGTAATGTTATTTTGAAAACATTTCTCTTTCTTAACAAAAATAATTAATACAAGTACTGTAGTACATGCACTGCAGTGTAATAAAAGATTTTGGTGATACAGTGATCTAATACAGTGTGGGTATTATTATTACAGTACAAGTAAAGGAAAGCGAGCGACATCGACTTAAGTGAGAAATAAACATAACCAAGAAAAGATTGGACGTTATCATAGCGTTACAAAAAACAAACAAACAAACAAATAAAAAAGTTGGATTTCCGCTAAAGTCAGTCTTCTTAGGGAGATTTTTAAAATTTTATTTTGTTTCTTTAATAGGAGTGCAGATGAGGCACTGGCCATGAAATATCAAGACATAAGGTCCGTCGGCTATATTAAGGCGAGTGTCCAAATATAAAAGAAAATCTGGTAGTAACTTTGTTTGAAATAATCTCGTAATCTCTGTGTAATTCTCGGGTTCTCAAAGTAGACTAACAAAGAGTAAGCCTACAGCCCTGTCAGGCAGTCCATAATAGACGTCTATGTGTGAGGTTGTGGGTGTGGCTGGCCACCTCATCACGTATAAAACAAATTGCAGGAGCAGAGTAATGTTTTAAAGCGGACTTCCGGTAACGGGACCAGCAGTAGTGGTGCGCGCGTGATCTTTAAGAAACGAAAAGGAAAAACAAGAAGAAGAAGAATATTTGTCAAGCACGGCTCTTGTATAGATTAGAGACACGGGAAGGTGGGGGGGGGGGGGAGATTCCTAACACAACTCAGCCAAATCTCGCACAAACAAACTTCTGAAACTATAACAAAGTATCAACATGAACGATCTTAGGAAATAACGAACTGTCGCATTAGTACTGTTTTAATCAATCTGCGCTGTTGGCCAAAGTGAACATGACGTCATAAGTCGACATACAATAGTTTAATATATCATACTATATGTAGCGAGATTTGGTAAACACTTGCTTGGTTGTAGCGCGACACGCCCACGCGACACCCACACACACCAGCGCAAGGTCAGCGCTGCGGTCTTTCTTTGAAGTTGGTAGACAGCGGAAATGTGACTTACGGTTAAAAGCCATACAGTATTACTGAAGAATGAGGAAATAGCTATATAGGAATGTATGGCCGACTTTAAAAGTTTGCATTTACTGGACATTAAATTATTCACTACAGGAGAACGCATGGTTGGAATAATATTAAATAAATATAACTCAACAAAGGAGATAGGCTAGGAATTATATCCAAAAGGATATTATTCAAATATAAATAGTTTTAAAGATAATTAATATTTTTCACCTTCATCACATCGGCTAAAAGTTAGCTAATAATCTTTAAAAATTTATTACACTAACAAGCCTCATGGAACGGAATTGTATAAAACTTATATGTAATGAAAGCCCCGCATATGGGGAAAAGGAAATTGATATATAGGAAGGAAGGAAGGAGATAAGTGTGTGAGTGACAGAAGAGAAAAACGAGTACAGGAAAAGCACAGATTGTTTCAAATAGCTTCAAAACAGGAGATGAAACTAAAATCTTTTGGGGAATTTGGGAGCTGCTTTCTCGTACGCGCGTGAGACTGAAATATAAGGACAGAGCGGCGCATTGTAAATCACACACCAAATCCAGAAGCCAGAGTGAGAAACTGGAGGACAGCCTCTGCAAGAAAAGTTCTATTTTCACGCTGCATGCAGGGCAGATTAAGTTAAGCCAATACAGTCTCACCGTGAGCTTATTAATCCTAAGAGGGTATGTAAGTTTATTAAAAATATATGTATTACTAATATCATTTTATTTCAGATTTTATTTCTGATTGATTGTAGCAGATATAATAAAAAAGGGAATGACGCTAACCAGAGATAACCTTCACCGGCATTGTCAGGAAGCATAACCATTAATTGGTTAGCTAAATATATTTTGGCTAATTCTTGCCTGGAAGCTTACGACATACCAGCAAGTACATAAGTGACTTGACATCCATAAGTGGAAGGCAAAGGTTATATCGTACCCATGTATCATAACATGTGATTTATTCATGTATATTGTTAAATTCTGCACCCTTATACATTTCTTATCATGCTATCTCTGTAATATACTACCATGATTCATTCATTTTACATACAAACACTGAAGACATGGTCGCATCATGAACAGCAGAGGGTGGTGAGATTGTTAGAACAATGGCCCACCTATTACTTCTTGTTCCAGGTTTTTATGATCAATGTTTATGATCATTCCTGATCGAGAAAACTAAAGACTTGAAGAAGTTGATCCAGCTCACTGAAGCCTAGAGGTCAACCAAACTTCAACACACTTAGTCCCCGTAGTTATAGGGCGGGCTGAAGGAAAGTCTTCCGTACTCCAGTGTGTCGGAGGAAACCTCGAGCAGACGTGGATAAAGTTGAGTTTATATATTTCCATCCAACAAATCCTGTGAGCAGTTCTAAAAACGACTTTCTAATGATGAAAACTAGATGGCAAGAGATAATGTGACAAACTTGTTTTATAAAAATTCAGTGGAAGATAAATCCAAGACTTTTTCTATTAGTTATTTTATATTTGTAACTGTAAATAATCATACATTTTACCATCTTCCAACACCCATTTATCATTACAAGAATATATAGATGTACATAATAAATTGGATAATTGTACTCATTTGACTTGTTAAATTTTTAACTGTTAAATTTTGAGTTACTTTTTCTAATTTTATTATAATATCACATAGGGTTACGATAGCGAAGTAGCATCTTATACTTCTGAAGCCTAAATCTATTGTCCAGCTCAGAGTATTCACAGCTGTAACTCACTTGTGATACCAGTGTACTTCTCGGGCACTGGAAATTCATACTTTCTGGAGAGAGATTCTACTTCTGCTCTACCACTACTATCATACTAGGAAAACCTTTCGCTACATTGGGGGCTCTTTCGCGGGATATTATTTTGTATCCTGGGCCACTATCTATGTATTCTTCTATCTTGAGCCACAAATAGTTTGTAAAAATAAATTTTTTTTTTTGGAAAAAATTCTAAAAACTTAGAAATTTGTTTGTAATAGTAGTACCATTGAGTACGAAGTAAATAGGAAACGCTCACAAGGTTTTAAGGATTCGTCTTGTTCAAACTACTTAACTGATTTTAATTAAGTTAGTTTGTTAGTGAAGATATAATTATATACCCTCTGGTAAGTAAGCATCATGGCTGAATTGGTGAAGTTTAGAGCTGCGATTATGCAGGAAGGAAAGGACTTGGGTATGACAGGAGATGCTCTAATTCGATATATCACAACTGAAGTGGATAAATATTTAGATAGAGAGACCAAAAGAATGGAAGTTGAGGCTGAAGCTAAGAAATTAGAGGCAGAAAGAGAGACCAAAAGAATGGAAGTTGAGGCTGAAGCTAAGAAATTAGAGGCAGAAAGAGAGAGAGACTAAAAAGATGGAAGTTGAGACTGAAGCTAAGAAATTAGAAGCAGAGAGAGAAGCCAAAAGACTGGAAAGAGAAGAAAAGAGACTAATTTTGGAAGCTGAAGAAAGAAGGTTACAAAGAGCGCATGAGTTAAGTTTAAAGGAACTTGAACTCCAGGGAGCAGCTAGCAATCATGGTGCTAGCTCACCTCACTCTGAGAGAGTAGCTCCAACCATAGCGCGGCAAATGGAGCATGAGTTTCCACTGGATCCATTTATTGAAAAAGAGAGGACGCCATTGAGTCGTACCTGGATAGATATGAGAGACTGGCCTCTACCTATGGATTGGAAAAGGAAAAATGGAGCCTTAAGCTATCTCAGGGGTTGAGGGGAGTTTCATACGATGTTTATTTAAAACTCTCAAAAGAAGACCAGGAAGATTATGAAATCTTAAAACAAGCTTTACTGGTCAGGTACGAAAAGAATTCTGAATCTTATAGAAAGAGATTCCGAACTGCTAAGCTACTTCCAGGAGAAAACTATCACCAGTTTTCTGCCAGATTGGAAACTTATCTGACAAAATGGATTAGCTTAGGAAAGTGTCAAGATATAAAAGAAATGGTCATGATGGAGCAACTGAGAGAATCCATGCCTCAAGAAATGAGAAAATTTCTTATGGAACAAGGAGCTGAGAGATTGGAAGATATTTTAACCATGGCTGAAAGATATCAAGCAGCTCAGTCAGAAGTATCAGGAAATAAGAAGAAGCAGGGTGAGAACTTCAAACCTTCACAAAACTTTACCAACTATGAACACAGGGACAATTCCAACAAGAACAAACACAGAACTGATTATAAAGACAAAAACCCTCTAGGATCAGAAAAGAAACCTCCAAGAAAGGAAGGGAAAGTGGTGTAAATCTTGCCAAATGAGTAACCACAATACTGCGGAATGCAGACGGAAAAACCCTCCTCATCACGCTAGCATGCCTTACAACAGAGAACAAGGGAAGGAAGGACCTGGCAGATAGTCAGAATGACCTCCATCATCCCCTGTCTGTGAGGAAGTGACCTTGAATGGCACCCAAGTACTGTGCTTATATGATACAGGCTTGGACTTTGACTCAGTAGTGTGCTCTTCTCTGGAGAGTCCGGAACAGATAACCACAGAAACAGTGGAAATCAGAGGACCAGTCAAGGGAGCAGGAACCATGACACTGCCCATAGCCCGAATCAACATAAGATCTCGCTATGTGGAAGGAGAGATCAAAGCAGCAGTGATGGACAACCCTATCTACCCATTAATACTGGGATGTAGATATGTCTTTCTAGGAGAACCTATAAGACCCATAGTGATGGCAACAGTCCAGACCAGGGCAAGCTCTAAGAAAAGAGGAGGACACTATCATCAATACTCATCCAGAAGAGATGAGAAAGGCTCAAACTGCTGACAGTACATTGAAGCCTTGCTTTGGCAAATTACCTAAAAGCCATAACCCTCCAGAGAAAGGAGACTTATATATGAAAAAAAGGCCTACTATATAGAAAAGCTGGAACAGGACCAAAAGGACATGGACAGCTTGTAGTGCCAAAATCATACAGGGAGCAGGTTATGAAGCTAGGACATGCTATACCCTTCAGTGGACATATGGGAATAGGGGCCACTGGACAACGGATAGCCTGTCACTACTTTTGGCCAGGGATCACAGAGGACATAAAGAGGTATGTGAGATCCTGTCCAGAATGCCAAAGAGTAGCACCTAAACATAGGACTGAACCAGAAACACTGGGAGAAATGCCCAGCATGGGAACGCCCTCGAACGTGTGGACGTGGATATTGCTGGACCCCTCAGTAGGACCAAGAAGAGAAATGCATATATCTTAACCTTGGTCGATACTTGCTCTATGTGGGGAGAGGCAGTAGCAATGTCATCGATAGATTCGAAACATGTGGCAGAGGCACTGTTAACAATATTCAACCGATTAGGTTTCCCACATCAAATATTGACTGACAATGGTTCTCAGTTTAGGGAAAGCTAACACAAGAAGTATTCAGGATATTTCAAGCTAGACATTATCACTGTAGCCCGTACCACGCCCAAGGGAATGGTCAAGTAGAGCGGTTCAATGGCACGCTCATTTCAATCCTTAGAAAGTTGGCTAGTGAGAAACCTGAAACTTGGGACACATACTTACCCTCAGCACTATTTGCCTATAGGGAAGTCCCACATAACTCCACAGGATTGGCTCCAGCTACATTGTTGTTTGGACGACCAATCAAAGGTCAACTGGAAGCATTGTTGCGGACATGGACTGATGAAAAAGCAGAAGAAACCGTGACTTCTTCATACCAATACGTCAACGAGTTGACATCTCGATTGAAAACAAGTTGGAAACTGGCAAATGATAACTTGAGACAGGCCAGGAGGAAGCAGGCTGCTTACTACAATAAAACAGCAAAAGATAGGGAACTTGAGGTGGGAGAAAAGGTTCTGTTACTGTTGCCCAGCAGCAATAATAAATTGCAAATTGGATGGCAGGGACCCTACGTCATATTGGAAAACTTTCCCGGACCAACTATAAGATTGACAAGAAAGGAAAGGAGAAGGTGTTTCATGTCAACCTTCTTAAAAAGTATTATGACAGGGAAGCATCAGAAGTTGCCCATATCATGACCCTGGCCATTGCAACAGAAATGCAGGATGAACCAATTTCCTCCATGGAATACCCCCTATCAACTACGGAAAGCTATGCTCAGGTTAATGTGAGTGAACATTTAACTCTTGAGCAGAGGAAAAAGGTTCAGGAGGTGTTAGAAATCCATGCTGATGTACTCACAGATAAGCCGGGGTGTACTAATCTGTTAGAGTATGACATGACGATTACTGACCCTACACCAGTTTGTATGCGGACATACCCTATACCTTATGCTAAAGGACAGGCACTCAAGGATGAGATTGATTATCTCTTAAAAGAGAAAATTATTTCAAAGTCTGAATCTCCCTACAGCTCAAGTGTGGTGCTATTAAGGAAGCCTAGTGGTGAACACAGGTTATGCATTGATTATAGGAAACTAAATGCTATCACTGAATCTCAGGTAGACCCATTACCTGACACCAATCAGTTGTTTGCTACATTGAGTAAGGCTCGGTATTTTTCAAAAGTAGATCTAAGCAAGGGATACTACCAAATACCAGTGAAACCAGAAGTTAGGAAACTGTTAGCCTTTAGTACACCGGATGGACATTACGAGTTCAATGTACTCCCATTTGGTTTAAAGAATGCTCCAAGTATCTTCACCAGAATGATGAGGAAATTGTTGGAACCATTACAAAATCCTCATATCACCAACTTCATGGATGATATTCTGATTGCTACCACTACATTCGAGGAACACGTAGTAGCACTCTCCATGTTGTTAGGTAGATTAAGAGAAACGGGATTGACAGCACGCCCAACTAAGTGTCATATTGGATGTGAGACATTGGAATTTTTAGGTCACACTATCTCTACAGGGCAAATGTCTCCGGACCCAAAGAATGTAGAGAAAATGAGAAAAGCACCAAGACCACAAACTAAGAAGGATGTAAGATCCTTTGTGTCACTGTGCGGGTTTTATCAGAAATATATACCCCATTTTAACTCATTGTGCGCGCCATTAACCGACTTAACCAAAAAAGGTCAGCCGGATAAAATACAATGGACTGTGGAGTGTGAACAGGCTTATACAGAGTTGAAAAATAAGCTGACAAATAAACCTATCCTTGCCCTTCCCGATCTCACACAAGAATTCGTACTAAGAACGGATGCTAGCATGTAGGCATCGGAGCAACATTACTACAGCGGGCAGACACACCGCCACATATGCTATTACCAGTAGCTTTTGCCAGTAGAAAGTTAAATACAGCTGAGAGAAATTATTCTACCGTTGAACGTGAATGCCTCGCTTTGGTCTGGTCGATCAACAAATTCGCCCCTTTTCTTTACGGGAAACACTTCATTGTGGAAAGTGATCACCAGCCTTTGATGTTTTTAGCAGTGTCTAAAAAATTAAATTCACGACTTTTAAGGTGGAGTTTACTGTTATCTCCATATTCGTTCAATGTGAGATACATACCAGGACGGGACAATCTTGGACCCGATTTTTTAAGTAGGGATGCTAGCAAAGGAGATATAGAGAAACAGAAAATTAAGGAGGAACTGCAGCATGTGTTACCAAAAAGTTAACGTGCAGGCACTGTTTTAAAGAAGAGGGCTCTGTAGCGAGATTTGGTAAACACTTGCTTGGTTGTAGCGCGACACGCCCACGCGACACCCACACACACCAGCGCAAGGTCAGCGCTGCGGTCTTTCTTTGAAGTTGGTAGACAGCGGAAATGTGACTTACGGTTAAAAGCCATACAGTATTACTGAAGAATGAGGAAATAGCTATATAGGAATGTATGGCCGACTTTAAAAGTTTGCATTTACTGGACATTAAATTATTCACTACAGGAGAACGCATGGTTGGAATAATATTAAATAAATATAACTCAACAAAGGAGATAGGCTAGGAATTATATCCAAAAGGATATTATTCAAATATAAATAGTTTTAAAGATAATTAATAATTTTTTCACCTTCATCACATCGGCTAAAAGTTAGCTAATAATCTTTAAAAATTTATTACACTAACAAGCCTCAACGGAATTGTATAAAACTTATATGTAATGAAAGCCCCATATGGGGAAAAGGAAATGATATATATAGGAAGGAAGGAGGAGATAAGTGTGTGAGTGACAGAAGAGAAAAACGAGTACAGGAAAAGCACAGATTGTTTCAAATAGCTTCAAAACAGGAGATGAAACTAAAATCTTTTGGGGAATTTGGGAGCTGCTTTCTCGTACGCGCGAGAGACTGAAATATAAGGACAGAGCGGCGCATTGTAAATCACACACCAAATCCAGAAGCCAGAGTGAGAAACTGGAGGACAGCCTCTGCAAGAAAAGTTCTATTTTCACGCTGCATGCAGGGCAGATTAAGTTAAGCCAATACAGTCTCACCGTGAGATTATTAATCCTAAGAGGGTATGTAAGTTTATTAAAAATATATGTATTACTAATATCATTTTATTTCAGATTTTATTTCTGATTGATTGTAGCAGATATAATAAAAAAGGGAATGACGCTAACCAGAGATAACCTTCACCGGCATTGTCAGGAAGCATAACCATTAATTGGTTAGCCAAATATATTATGGCTAATTCTTGCCTGGAAGCTTACGACATACCAGCAAGTACATAAGTGACTTGACATCCATAAGTGGAAGGCAAAGGTTATATCGTACCCATGTATCATAACATGTGATTTATTCATGTATATTGTTAATTCTGCACCTTATACATTATCTTATCATGCTATCTCTGTAATATACTACCATGATTCATTCATTTACATACAAACACTGAAGACATGGTCGCATCATGAACAGCAGAGGGTGGTGAGATTGTTAGAACAATGGCCACCTATTACTTCTTGTTCCAGGTTTTTATGATCAATGTTTATGATCATTCCTGATCGAGAAACTAAAGACTTGAAGAAGTTGATCCAGCTCACTGAAGCCTAGAGGTCAACCAAACTTCAACACCTTAGTACCTCCCCCGTAGTTATAGGGCGGGCTGAAGGAAAGTCTTCCGTACTCCAGTGTGTCGGAGGAACCTCGAGCAGACGTGGATAAAGTTGAGTTTATATATTTCCATCCAACAAATCCTGTGAGCAGTTCTAAAACGACTTTCTAATGATGAAAACTAGATGCAAGAGATAATGTGACAAACTTGTTTTATAAATTCAGTGGAAGATAAATCCAAGACTTTTTCTATTAGTTATTTTAATTTGTAACTGTAAATAATCATACATTTTACCATCTTCCAACACCCATTTATCATTACAAGAATATATAGATGTACATAATAAATTGGATAATTGTACTCATTTGACTTGTTAAATTTTTAACTGTTAAATTTTGAGTTACTTTTTCTAATTTAATTATAATATCACATAGGGTTACGATAGCGAAGTAGCATCTTATACTTCTGAAGCCTAAATCTATTGTCCAGCTCACAAGCTGAAGTGAAGATGGAATAATGCAGTACTAAGGCGACGAAATCACTCGTTCAGAAGGTGATAACTAGAATAAAGTAGTTTTTAATTGGAAATACTTTGAAGTACACTTTTAAAACACAAGGAAATAGTACGGAATATATATATATATATATTAGCCTTCTACATCTATGCAGCTATGCACATTTAACACTTCCTAGTCACCAGGCATTACTCATCCTTGTAAAAAAAAAAAAAGTAAATAAACTTCCTGTACTCACCTCAGCGCTTCTTCGAATACTGCACATGCTAGATCGCCCTCGCGTATTAAAATACGGGCCCCGAAGATTTCACGATTTCACGTGCTCACATTTTCTGCAAGCTGTAAAAAATTCGTCGGTCTAAACGCCCTCGAGCTACCATATGGGAATATTTGTTACCTTCACGTACACAATTCGGGACCTTTCTTAGTACTAACTGGTTAATAAAAATTTGTGTCGTGTTTAACAACTAAGGTGGAAAAGCAACGGGAAGGGGGGAGAGTCTATCACATATACAGTATATTGGATTACTTCTTCTTCTTCTTCTTCTTCCGTCCTTAGCCAAAGACCGACCAAGCAGTCAGAGGCCATCACGCCTTGTGGCGTCTTAAGGGCAACAGTAAATAAATATATATATAAGTTAAAGGTAGTCCCATAACACAGCCATAGGGGAGTGAAGTGTTAGAGACTTCAATATAATAGGTCCAGCATCGAGAGGTGGGGTGACCAGTACCCTTCCTCGCTGCCTTTTCCCCTACCTAACTCAAGAGCGATACCGTAAATCGACACCCGGCACCTTTGCATCGAGAGATTAGCGCTCTAACCACTCTGTCAATCGGACGCTCATATATATATGTGTGTGTGTGTGCATGTGTGTGTTTATGTGTGCGTGTGGGTAACAAAGAAAATTGCAGATAACTGAACTACTAAACAAAAGGCAAACATATAATCTTATTATACCACTAATAATATCAAGTAATATTGTGTTAGCACTGGTCTCTCGCAACAGAGGTGCCGGGGGTTTGAAACACTAGCGTCACGTTCCAGTCTACCCAGCAGTAAATAGGTACGTGCCTCTGCTCGTGAGTTAAGGAACGCAAAAGGCAGCGAGGAAGGGAACTGGTCACCCCAGCTCATTAAAAAGCTGGATATAGTATAGTGAAGTCTCAAACACTTAGTTCCCCTACTGCAGTATCTGCTATGGGATTGCCTTTACCTTTTGGAACCAGACCAGGAAGAAGACAGCCAATAGGATAGTCTGGCGCTCTCTCTTCCTAACCTCTACACCTCACGGTAGACGAGGAACAAGTAAGTAGCAGTAGTGTTATAGGAGTAATTTAATTGCTCTAAATGCTAACAGGCAAAATATTTCCCTCTCAAGCTATTAAAAAAGAATATTTCGTCAAGGCAAAAACCTTTTTTTTTTTTTTAAATAGAAGCATTCCTTTGTTTCCGTGAGGCGCACGCTATTCAACCTATAAGTAAGATCTGTCAGTTATGTTTGGTGCGCATGTCCAAATATTAAAGACCTTGTGATTCAGGTTTTATAGAAGGCAATTTAAAAAATTTTAAAAAAAAATTGCACCCACTCAGTAATAACAGGAGAAGACAAGAATAAAATTATAAAAAAACTAATTTAAAAAACATGTAAACTTACGAATTTGGAACTACACACACACATGCACACGAGCGCGCGCACAGAGAGAGAAACACACGCATATATACACATAAACACGCACACACACACACATATATATATATATATATATTCGCCTGCAGACACACAAACACACAGACACACACACACACACATATATATATATATATATATATATATATATATATATATATATATATATATATATATATATATATATATATATATATATATATATATATATATATATATGCGCCCACACACACAAAGAGAGAGAGAGAGAAAGACATGCACAGATATACTCTTACACACACACACATACACACACAGACATATATGAAAAGTCATAAGACAATTTCGAGCTGCAAGAAAAAAACACACAATGTTGCACCTTTGCGTTCTTTGAAAACAAGAAGATGGGACAGCAACAAAATTGTCGGGTCCCTGGAGCTACGAGGAGTTAAAAAAGATGAGAAAACTTGATAGGAAGAGAACTTACATAGCATCAGTTCTAGATGTGTGATAACGGATGTACTCCTCCTTCCCCGGCCCTCACCTAGCCTTCTAACGCTACCTTGTTTTAAGACAGCTGTTATGTTGAGTATGTGATAAATGTTAAGCTGGAAAGATAAATGTTTCAGATGTTTTATTTTAAACGATGAATGTTTAAGTCGAAACTAAATTTGTGTTCGCAATACACTTGTTTTATAAATGTTGAATAGGAAATAACAGAGGTTACATTGTTATTAGGCCCTAAAAATTTCGTAGGCCCTAACCAAGATCTGCTTGCTCGTAGCAAGCAAGAGGACATGCACACCATCATAGCTGGCAGACGCTGGAGCTGGGTTGGTCATGTCCTCAGAAGAGACCCCGATGCCATCACAAGAACAGCTATGCTTTGGACCCCTGAAGGAAAACGAAAGAGAGGCCGACCAAAAACAACCTGGCGGAGGACTGTGGAGGCTGAGATGCAAAGAATGAACCAGAGTTGGGGCACTGTACAAAGGATGGCCACAGACCGAGCAAGGTGGAATCAATTTGTTGTTGCCCTACAAGACGCCACTAGGCGTGATGGCCACTGACTGCTTTGACGGTCGGTGGCTGGGGATCAAAGAAGAAAAGAAAGAAGGCACTGTGCCTACCGTGCTTAATTTGTAATCTCGTTGTGTGCTTGCTGATAGAAACTAGCAGGCCTCTTCAAGTCTTTGTATTTTAATCAACGCTGCTCATGTTGCCAGAATTAACTAATTTTTGAAAGGTAACGGTGTTCGTGTGTAACCTAGGGGCTTCAGTCTAGGTTGAAAGCATCGAGCTTCACCAAAAGAAGCCAGCACCTCAACGAAATCAAAAAAAAGAAAAAAAAAACCGCACACACACACTCTTACTTACTTAGTCGTTCTTCTTCTACCCTGGGGTGTAAAGGTTTGCCAGAGAGAATGTCATACCATCCTATCGGCTGTCTTCCTCCAGGCCTGATTCCAATCTAGTCCTCGGTCCTTCAGAGATTGTCTAAAATTGTCCTCCCAGCTGATTCTGGGACGTCCTGGAGGTCTGCATCCCTGGCTTTTAGTTTCCCATTTTTGTTGTGGTAGCCGATCTTCTCCCATTCTGCAGACATGGCTAAACCATTGTAGTTGGGACTGTTCTACTTGGGTCTGCAGGGGCTGGGTTTTTGAGGCCTTGCCGTATCGTCTGGTTGTGGTCCATGTCTCTTCTTGTTACTTCAACCACCTTTCTTAGATACCTCATTTCTGAGGTTTGGAGCTGGCTTTTTTTTGGGGTTGTAGTCATTGATCATGACTCGCATCCATAGGTCCAGACTGGAACATAAGTGGCGAGATATACAGCCATCTTCGTCTTCTTTGCCAGCTTCTCTTTTACTGAGGAATCCTCGATTTATGGCCTGAAAATGTTTCCCAGCTGCTGCTCTTCGGGTAGCCAACTCTTCCTTGATGCCTCCATTCCAGTTTTTGACAGCTTCAAAGTATTTTAAAATGGTAGACCTGCTCCGGGACCGGTTCTCCCAGCATAATCTGATGCCGTCTTCCCTCTCGTGATATCACCATGGTTTTTGTTTTGGAGCTGCTGATGGCCATCCTTCTCTTCTCCAACCCTTCCTTCCACACTTGCAGGTTCATACATACACTCAATCACATGAAACATGCACACACATTCGCTAAGTTTGTTCCGGATTTACACTTTTTACGTGACACCAATTTTTTTTTTTTTTTTTTTTTTAGTTCACTTGATTTTGTCACCCCGTTAATTTTTGCCGCCCTAGGCGACTGCCTAGTTCGCATAATGGTAAAACTGGCTCTGGACAGAATTGATAGCACATTCTGACACAAGTTCCCAAGACAGGACTGTTTGGCCGAGATACGGGTGAAAGCATATGTCTAATGTCAGCTAAAACACTAAGCCAGTTTGAAAGTGCTCCCAATTTCACATTTACTGCCGCAGCAATTCTATTCACACAAAAAAAGGTGTGTGAGAAAATTTCAAGGTCTTGGCGTTAAAGAATTCGTGAGTAAAATTAGGTCTTGACATAGAGTATAAAGAAAGACAAGGAAGTCAGGTTTATTTCCAAGAGTGACGAGCGAAGCACTTAAGTCTGCTTCCTGTTGTATCGCTCTGTAAAGAGTTTCCTATCATAGTTGCATGGTCAAACGAATGAAAAAAATTAAAGATGTTAAAAAAAAAAGGTCGAAGAAATTTTAGGGATAGACAAGATGAGTCATAATCAAACTTAACATACCTAGCTTTGCGTAGAAAAGTGTTTCTCAAACTTGTAAGAATCGCAGACTACGTAGTGGCGTACGCTGATTACGCAAAACCAATCTCAAAATTCTGTTTCCGGTTGAGTAGACAGTAATCTCCTATAATACTAACTGTCTTACTGAAGCGTCCTGTAGCAAACTAGGAATAAATCCAGCCAGCTTTTTTGGAAAACAAAAACCGAAAGGATGCCCATTGCGCAGTGAAAACTAAATTAAACACCCATTAAAAGTGTACGCGTTTTATGGTGCATTGTTCAGTGTTTTAGAAATATTCACAAAAATTTGTTTCATGGTGCATTGACCATATGTCATAATACATTGACCATATGTCATAATACATTGACCATGTGTCATAATACATTGACTACCAAGATCCAATGAAGCTGAAATGGAATAAAAAGCAATGAAACTACCACAGGAGAATTAGTGCCGTCATCAGAACATGTGTGTTTTGGCGCGTTATTTGCTCATTAAAAAAAATACGTCAACAAAATATAATACATGAACTTTCGCCATACTGTGAAATTATTGAATAGTTCACGTTGTGGAAGAAAATACTACATGATTGATTGTCGGCACAAGGCAAACATTCTAGTGAGGACATAAGCATTGGTAAGCAGACGAACTGGTCCCCATGTTGCATGAATGTCACGGGTTGCCTCCCCTTAGCTCTGCAGTAGTGGTCCAACAGTGGCCAAAACACAAGAGTACCTGAAGTGGGTCTTCAACGGTGTCCACCTTTGCACAAGATTACTCTTGGCAGAGTTGTAGGTAGAAGGATAATGATGCTTCTACCTCCAGGGAGTTTTCACAAGATATTCAGAAAAGCGAGAACAATACTGCATTGGCTGAGCACGTTAACTCTAGGATCTGCCGACAATTTTTGTGAAGGATATGGTTATCTTATAATTCGTTAGCTCGTACAAGCCCCCAGCTGAGTTAATTTAGCGAATTTCCTCTTATTATTATTTAATAGCTCTGATTGAGTGTATTCAAGAAATTGTCTGAGACAAACGGATACAACACATTCAAAATGATTAAATCAACTTTAAATTTGGATAGATATAAATAACTAATTTAATAATCACTTAGGTTTTAACAGTTATTAAAAATTGAATATTCTTTAACAAAAATTTGTCATCATCATATGATGTTAATGGGGAATTTTATAAGAGGAAGTTTCATTTGGCAGCTTTTATGTGTACACTTAGCTGCTGGGGTTTCTGCTCCTGATGGTGATTTGGTTCTTCGCAGATAGGTGACTAGATTGCTCACGTTCCTGGTCAAGATTAAGAGTTGCTGCACGTTCCAAGTAGAATCAGGGAGTAACTGCAAAGCTGGTCCCGCGTCTCTGTCACATTTGGAAATAGTGCCGCAGTAATCATCCACTTTTGCCCCTCCCCATCTAGTTTATTTTTTTTTGCTACATGAACGAAGGATTCACCAGTGCAATTAACACGTGAGCCATCTGGCAATTAAGCCCTATGTAAAACAGAGAGCGAAGCGCGGAGCATGGCGTAATAGATTCTTTGATCAGGGGAACACACGAGATATTCAGTCTGAGACGGACCTTGGATTGTAAAACTTTCAGGGAAGTAATTACGTAGCTGATATTCGGCAGAGGCGGAATAGGTGGTAAAAATTACCCTTGATTCAAGAATCGAACGGCAAATTGGCTCGGGTCTAACTTTCGCGTTAGAGAACGATTGAATGAAATTTTTCAGTATATACCATGTCTCTCCGATGGCCATGATCAGTTGCCCAGAAATCTATCGGAATTCACTAGCTCGTTATCTTAAGATTTCTCGTACAGAGTGAAAATTAATAGATTCCGTAGAGTGTTTCATTTTTCTGATTGAGGTAGTTTATATACTAGCTTTAAAGTGATTTAGTGTATTTAAAGTTTTCATTATATTCCACTGAGATTTTCTGTGCTAATTAAATAACTTATAGCTAAATTTTCCAGCCGTAAAGTAAATTTAAGTACTCGCTATTTTCCCAGTAAGAGATGTTTTAAATTGACTAGTACATACATTAAATAACTGTCTACTGACGGCATATATTATTTACTTCTATCCATTTTATGTAATTTTATAAATGACTAGTGTTCATATCACGCGTTAAAAGAACGGTATGATAAGCTAGACACGTGCGTTTTAAATCTAATTTAGAACAGAGTGGCGAAGAGGTCCTATTTTAACACGTGTTAGATATGATATTAATAATTTTGTTAAATGTTTATATTTTCTTTTCCTAAAATATAGGTTGATCAAACCTGAGTACTAGCGGCTTATTTTTCTTATGGCCATAAGAACTTATGATCATACGAACTTATAGTATTATAAGCATCCAAGAATATTTAATATTGATGAGCTTCTTGCTGCGACCTGTGCGGTCCAATTTTCCTCATTTCCATGAGAGAAAGCAGAATAGAAACATTAAATTATAATATTAACTGGACCAGAACTATTACCAGATTTATTTATGTCAATCTCATCAGCTAGCTGCGGCGAACTATAATGTCAGCAACATTTGTGTAACATAACCTAGCGTTTCAACCACCTGAGGCTAAACAACCTAGATACTGTATATGTTCTATTCATCCTACATCGGCGATCACCACGCATTAACCTTACTCCAACCAACTGAAGGCATAGATAACTTATTGTATCCAGGACCAATTAAAACACCGACTCTAGCGACTCCCGTGAAATTTGCAGTCAGCAACTACGCAGAGTCTGGGGCTAGATTTGGCAAAACTAAAATTTGACACTTAATAGTATCATTACTTATTAGTGTATTTCCTTGGAATGCCTGCGACAACTACTGGGGTAAGCATAGTCTAAAAATGGCCACTGCGTGTATGTGACTTGAATGAACAGAGAAAGAAACTTATGTCTTTTGTTAACATCATATACTTATATGGCTTCTTCTTTTTTTTAATCTCAATAATCTGATTAGTCACGGGATAGATTACATTAGGAACCTATTCTTTTCCCATCCTGACTATTTCATCACTTATTGCTACCTTTTGATCTTTTGGGTAAATTAACCTCTGTTGGGATCGTCCTTTCTTTTCCTTTACCAGAGGGGAGAACTATTTGATTAATTTTCATTTTGTCTGTAAACCATGATCTCTTGATGCATATGATTTATGTTGTGATTTTTCTATTTGATAATAAACTTTATTAAACCTTTAGTTATCGTGTCGGTCAACCCCTATTCATTATATGTTATCCATAGTTTGTTTTCACGTTCGTGCGTATTTGTCACAGAATTGTGTGCATGTGAGTGCAGTGTAACTTGTATTTTCGTACAAGGAGAGAAAGTGCGTCTGATTTAAATATCGTCGTCCAGATAGGCTGGATTAGATAAATTATTCTATCCGGAGACTGTCCTTTCTCTTACACGATCACCCTCGTGATAAAAACGATATCTTATCCCTTACTTTCACATTTTCATCACTATCACCTCTGTTCAGACAGGGCTATAACTATCTAATACCTATCTGATAATTCATCCACGACAGTCTCTAAGACCCGTCTGATGATGGTGTCTAGCGTCGACTTCAGGCCACTTATAATCTCCCCTCACTTGTTCCAGAAATAGTACCCTCAACTGGTACCACCAAACTTACCTGCTGGGGTTTCTGCTCCCGCTGGTGTTTTTGTTCTTCGCAGATAGATGACTGGATTGCTCACGTTCCTGGTCAAGATTAAGAGTTGCAGCACGTTCCAAGTAAAATCAGGGAGTAACTGCATAGCTGGTCCCGCCGCTATGAGGGTGTCTAGCGTCGACTTCAGGCCACTTATACCCTCACCTGTTCCAGAAATAATACCCTCAATTGGTACCACCAAGCCAATCTTTAGGCTCACAGACTGCTGGCTCAGAGAAATAAAGGCACTTGTAGAGGCCTCTTACGGACACCTTGGTGGACAGAGGAAGTCAAAGAGAAAATAAGAGAGAAGAAAATGGCATGGAAACAATACTTAGGAGCTAAAAACACAACAGGACAAATGGAAAAATATAGAGAATATGTGACACTCAGAACAGAAGCAAAGAACAAAGTGCTAGCAGCAAAACAGAAGTCCTGGGAAGAATTTGGAGAAAAGCTAGAAAAAGATGCACAAGAAAACCAGAAATTGTTCTACAAGACCCTAAAGAACATGAAGAAGGAAAAACAATGCCCTCTCAAATTTATAAAGGACAAGCAAGGCAAATTGCTTACTGCCCCGAAGGAAGTAATGGGAAGATGGAAAGAATATTTCTCAGAACTCCTGGATGGTGAGCATGGTGAAGCATCAGAAATGATAAACACTAGCACAGAAGAGAAAACCAATGATGGTGAAGATGACATAAAGATGGAAGAACTGAAGGCAGCACTGGAGAAAATCAAGATGGGCAAAGCAGCAGGGCATGATGGTATAACACCAGAAATGGTTAAGTTCATGGGAGCATCAGGCGACCTATTACTCTTAAGGGTTTTACAGGCAGCGTGGTACAACAAGACCATACCAAAGGATTGGGAGATTGCCATCATAACACCAATTTTCAAAAAGGGTGACAATCGACAGTGTGGAAACCATAGAGGCATATCCCTTCTCAGTGTTCCTAGTAAAATCTACTCTAGAATCCTAGAGCAGAGACTCCGACGCCTAGCTGAGCCACAATTGGATGAGGTCCAGTGCGGATTCCGAGCAAACCGAAGTACTCAAGACCTAATCTTCACACTCAGACAGCTGAGTGAAAAGGCCCTTGAGTATAAGAGTGAGATGCATCTTTGTTTCATAGATCTGGAAAAGGCGTTTGACAGGGTCCCCTGGAGCAAACTTTGGGACTGTTTGGCAAGGAAGAATATTCCAGCACCTCTGATTCATGCTATAAAGAGCTTCTACAAGTCTTGCAGAAATTATGTGAGGACAGCAAACCATAAGTCGGAAGAGTTCAGGACCACCACTGGTGTAAGACAAGGTGATATCCTATCACCTTACCTCTTCATACTCCTTATGGACGATGTCATCAAGGCATGTAAGGAGAGAACAAGAAAGTATTCAGTGGGGTACTGGAAGATGAGACAGGTCTATATTTCGGAGCTGGCATTTGCTGATGATGTTGCCCTGATTGCTAAATCAGAGGCACATCTCCAATCCAACCTGCAAGTCTGGAAGGAAGAGCTGGAGAAGAGAGGGATGGTCATAAGCAGCTCTAAAACAAAATCCATGGTGATATCACGAGAAGAAAGAAAACATCAGATTAAGCTGGGAGAACAGGTCCTGGTGCAGGTCGACCACTTTAAATACCTCGGAGCTATTATAGACCGAAAGGGAGGCATCAAAGAAGAGTTGGCCACTCGAAAAGCAGCAGCTGGGAGACTTTTTCAGGCCATAAATCGAGGATTCCTCAGCAAGAGAGAGGTTGGTAAGAAAACGAAGATGGCTGTATACCGCTCCACCTATGTCCCAGTCTTGACATACGGATGCGAGTCATGGGCAATGACTACAACCCATAAAAGCCAGATCCAAACCTCAGAAATGAGGTATCTGAGGAAGGTGGTTGAAGTAACAAGAAGAGACATGGTACGCAACCAGACAATACGTCAAGGCCTTAAATCCTACCCCCTGCAGACCCAAGTAGAACAGTCCCAATTAAGATGGTTTGGCCATGTCTGCAGAATGGGAGAAGATCGGATACCACGACAAGCATGGGAAACAAAGAGCCAAGGATCCAGACCCCGAGGACGACCCAGAGTCCGCTGGGAGGACAACATTAGACAATCTTTGAAGGATCGAGGACTAGAATGGAACCAGGCCAGGAGGAAGACAGCCGATAGGATAGTCTGGCGCTCTCTCTTCCAAACCTCTACACCTCATGGTAGAAGGGGAACGACTAAGTAAAGTAAAAAAGTAGAGGCCTCTTACACTTGGTCCGGGTAATATAACTTTAACAATAGGTTCCCACTTTGACTGGTGTTCAGATTCCTTTGGAATCCGGTTTTCTTTGTTAGTGGGCTCTTAAGTCCTCAAGAATTCCAAACAAGCCCGGTCCGATAAATGAAAGCTGATCTTAGTCTTAAGTCTGGCAAGGTCTGGTTGTCTTTTTGGCGCGAGGTAGATTTTCACAGTGTTCTAACCTGGCTAAAGTGTCAGTTTATATTGCCTGTCTTCCCCCACATTTGTTTGTTACAAGGTTAGCAGAGCTCCATTCGGAAGGGGTGTTGTGCCTTCATTCCGAATGTCTGCCAATCGTTTCAAACATGCGTGTTTTTCGGGGTAATTCAAATTATTTCCTCATAAAAATTTCTGCGCGTTACTGCAGAGGTCATGTCTCCCAAATATGGAATGAAAACATACAATCCTCTCTCGGCAATGTTTAATAACTTCTTACATCTGCCCGGACTATTACAACATTTCCGCTCAAGTGTGTCCGACTGATAAGTGCGTGTTAGTAATCTGTCCACAGAGGGGTAATTTATTGCCCGGCACGCTTTAGGTAAACCCAACGCTTAGTCGCTGACCGGCCCATCTGGGTTCATGAAGAATTATCACTGAGAGGAGTGTAAGATGATTTTTGAAAGTACAAAATATGTGCTTGATAGTAGAGAAAGAAAATGCGCCGAGCACAGAAATTTAGTACACAAAAAACAATGTAACTAAATACTGCCAGAGAAGAAAAGAGATCGACCCAATTCTTATGTGACAATGAAATCATGTAACTTCTATAAATAGCTTGCGTAAACGGGTATTCCTTGTATACTAATTCTGTTACTGAAACGCCTACAACCAACAAATGAAGCAGTTCAGTCTGATACTTACTATGTGTAACCTTTAACTTGTAACTCACAAGTAACATTAATGAATTAACAATAATAATAACGGATTTTTAAATGAAAAATATTGTTTATTTACGTGTATTGATATTGCGCAGTGAACTTGAAATTGAACACCCATTAAAATAACGCGCATACCTTGCTATTTTTTTATTGCGCATTTTCGGGAAAATGTGGAAACGGTGCGCATTGCACAGTGAAAGCTTGATTGAATACGCATTAAAAGAACATGTATTTATTCATTGATCACCTTGCAGCTCCCAAAAGCCCACACATCTTCAATAAACGTACGCCACGTCTTCCTGTCACGTGCCATCAACTCAAGGTACTTCCATATCTTCTTCATTCCCTTCATGTCTGTCTCAAGTTCTCTTCTCCGTGACTTCAGTGGTCTCCCTCTACCTCGCTTATCCTCTGGATCCCAGAGCAAGGACTGTCTGGAAATGCTTTCAAAGTGTTTCCTTAATCTTTGTCCTTTCTATCTCTCGCGTCTTCTTCTCATCTCTTGTTCCATTGGCACTTGTCTGGTTCTTGTCATCAGTTCCACATTAGTGACCTTGTCATATAAATTCAATTCTCTTATTCTACGCAAGCACCCGTTTATGTAAGTCTGTAGATTTTTGGTTGATATTGTTGGTGTTGTTGTTGTTTTTTGTTGTTGTTCTCCGTCTTTCAGAGCCATAGAATAGGACTACATACCAATTACAGTAAATGTATAAACAGATAGTGGGATACATAGCCGGCACTCGTAAGACAGAGAGAAGGAGGACACTAGACAACATAAAAATAACAGACGTGATAGAGTCACCGAGAAATCGAGCCAGAGCAAGAGTGATGGCGAAAAACCACACGGCCAACAAAGCACACCAAATGGTGCATCATTGGTCATAATCACTTTTTAACTACACTATACACAATTATATAATACTGCACATGGAAACGATCCAGACATTTATAGACTAAATCATCTGTATAGCTTTCCTATTAAAGGTGAAGGTAGTCCCATAGCAGATAATGCCGTACGGGAGTGAAGTGTTAGAGACTTCGCTATACATAGGTCCAGCATCGAAATGTGGGGTGACTAGTTCCCTTCCTCGCTGCCTTTTCCTTTCCTAAATCAACAGCGAAGTCAGGTGCCAATTTACAGCGGAGTAGACTGGAGCGTGATAATACCGTGAATCGAACCCGATACCTTTGCAGCAAGATACTATCGCTCTAACCACTCTGTCAATCGGACGCTAGCTTTCCTATTAGCAACTATTTATATTTACAGGAAACAAAACATGAATACCTTGAGCATAAATACCGAGAGCATAAATACCGAAAGTAGTTCCTTCACAAAAACACTGTACATGTGTGAGTACGGTAGGATTATAACTATTTCGGTCTATAAATAGTGCATTGTAACCGGTCACGTGATCTTTGGAACATACCGATCGATAAATTCTACTGGGGTGTCAATCTCCGCTCAGTCATAATGGCGCGGTGTGTAGTTGTGTGTACTCATGCGGTAAGGGTACTACCTTGCATGATTGCGTGAATAATTGATAGATACTATTCTGATACTTACTATGTGTAACCTATAACTTGTAACTCACAAGTAAAATTAATGAATTAACAATAATAATAATAACGGATTTTTAAAAATGGAAAATAATGCTTATTTACGTGTATTTATTGTTTGACTATAACAAGAGTCT
Organism: Oreohelix idahoensis; assembly: GCA_024509875.1. NCBI lineage: Eukaryota > Metazoa > Mollusca > Gastropoda > Stylommatophora > Oreohelicidae > Oreohelix > Oreohelix idahoensis. The sequence goes on from JAMPIV010023081.1 coordinate 141,869, forward strand.
TTCACCGTTAATTTGTAGCTCTTCTTCTGCTGGCTGGATGTCCGATGGTTTTGTGAAGCTAGTCTATTGAGAAGGTCCTCAAAACATTCTGTCCACTTCTTCATTTGCTCTTGTATATTGCTGAGCAGTTTTCCATTCTTGTCTTTTATCTCTCATATTTTCTTTGGCTGCAGCATTGTCGCATAGAGATTATGACCAATAAATTTTCTATATTTCCTTTTTTTTCTACCCGTGTCCTCCACTCTATTATCGCTCTTTATCCTCTTCCTGTGTTTTTCGCATTCATACGTTTGCGACTATAAACATTACTATTTTCCCATTCAAACTTTCGCCTGTTTCTTTTCTCATTTAGAAACGCACACGCATGTTATTATATAACGTGTCAGTCGCTGCAGTCAGACGAGATGTGTAATTATGTTTCATACTCAGACATAGGAGCAGACGTTTGGTCTAGCATTTTCACCTGACACGAGCGTTTCTTCGGCGTGAGGTGTGAAAACAGACACCTGCACGGCGCAGAATGAGACATTTGTCTGGTATTTTCCTCTGTCACGGCACTCTCAGACAGTTTCGTAGCGTGAGGTGTCTAAGACGCGTTTGGCATGTTATGTCCAGCGTCTAAGGTACGTAGGTGTTAGGAAAGGGGAGAGATCGGGTTTTTCCAAATAGTGGGATCTTTTGTCTGGTTTAAGATATTAACCAGAGTTTGAAACTAGATTTTCATTCGTACTCCTAAATCTGCAGTAGACAGATCGCCAGGCTAGAAGAATATCTTGTGTATTGAAAAGTCTTTAGTTTCTGGGCAACATTTTGCCGAGTTCTAGACTACTATTATATTGAATGATTCTAGTTCATGGTATTAATCTGTAGTTCTGTGCGGAGGTAAATATTATATATTAGATATCTAGTATTTTGTGAAGTGTTTAAAGTGTTAAATCGCTTATTCCATGTTTCCCTAGTTCTTTTGTGCAGAGAGAATTAAAATATAGTCTGTATTATTTTCTAGTGACGTGTTTCAGTGGAAAGCAGAATAAATTATATTTCTAGCTTAAAATCATGCAGCTATAAATGAATTTGATTTTACTGCTAAATAATCAGACGAGAATATAATTTAAAATTAACTTATAACTGAAATGCTACATTAGTGAGTATTGACGGGATACGTATGTATTCCTAATTCATGATGATTGATTTTATGAATATAACTTATTTCACGGTAAGTTTTAAATGATAAGTCAAGCTGTACGCTTGCAGTTTAAAATGTAAGTTATAACGAGTACATAGTATGTATAATTATTTTATATTTGTTTTTCCTCTATTTAGTGAAGAAAACTGGGGTTAACCCAAACTTTGCCAGCGTTAAGTACTGATGAGTAATATCTGAGAAGAACTAAAACATTTTCCTTAAAGGACTTGGTGTAAATTCTTTACAAGAACTTTAAAGGTGAAATGACAAAACGGGCCTATTGCGCCAGATTTTATTCTTCCTGAGAAAACTTAAGTACAGTTCAGCCCTTGTGGCAAGCAAACTATTATAAACAGTAACGTTCCGCAAATTATGTCAACTTGTGGTGTGACCAAGAATATTTTTACCTTTTGATCGAAGTTACAAACCTGACATTGTTCCTAAGTAGTGGAAACCTCGTGATTCTGATCCCGTGAGCCCGCTTGAAAACTAATTCTTACCTGAACTGATAAAGTGACACTAACTTAAAATCTGAACAAAATCATCGCCTTAAGAGGACGCTCCCCGGACAAATTGGATGAAACCAAGATCTGCAGAGCTGGGTATCCGCTTCACCAAACGATAAAACAGATTGTGTCATAACGTGCGCCAGACGGCGAACAACAGCAAGCTATAGGGTAAGAAAGTGAGAAATGCACGACAGGGCCCTGATGAATGAACCGAGAGAAAGCAGGAACGAGTGACTCTTTTTTTATGGTATACTAAATTTCACCCACTTTGTAATTACTTTATGCAAGTTTTTTGTTGTTGCAAACAAGATACTTTTCCTTAGGGTAGATCATACTAATATGTAAGTCTGTTCATACCTTTAAAAGTGGAAAATCATTAGATTACCGCTAATGTATCCTTGATTTCTTGGGGCTATCACTTTCTTCTTACAGGACTGTGGGCATACCTTGAGGGATAAGATCATACTGTGGGTCTGTCATTCTGGTAGAAATTCATCGATTTTATGACTATGTGTATATGTTTCTTGATGTAATTTTTGTGTGTTGTGATGAAATTTTAGATGATAATTAAAATTTCTCTTGAACTTAATCAGCGTGTCGGGTCAGCTCGTTCCAAAATATCTATATAATCATTGTTATAGTTCTCCCACGTGTGTGCGTCTATATGTCGTCAATTGTGTGTGTGTGCACGTGAATGGTAATATATATATATATATATATATATATATATATATATATATATATATATATATATATATATATATATATATATATATTAATATATATAGTTTATAGACTGTGTGACTCCTCTGGATCTGTTGTAGAAGATAGGCGGAGAGAGAGAAGATTCTCGCTTTCCGAGACAGCCTCTATAAATTTCTACCATCTCATTCGTAGAAATCTATTTCTACTATTATCTCTCACTGGGGCTATCACTCATTCGAATCTGTTCAGAAGCGACCAAACCAAGTCTTAATTCCCCTATCAAAAATCTACGACAGAATGGTGGCTCGTTCTCCGAAAATTGAGCTCTAGTCCTGAGCAAATACGAATATCAGCTCGTTTGCAGAATTAATTTTCTTTATTCTGATATAGAGTAGGAGTGTGATTTCTTGTGAGTTTTGTATCTTTTAAAAATAATTTATCCCCTAGACCAATGATCTGTTTATGGGCGTGCTGACCATACAATTAATGATTGGTTTTCCACAGCATTTTCAATAATATACATTTCAGTTACAGGTTGATTTTGTCGGAATATATGTTAATTACTGATTTTGTAATACTAAACGCTGGTAAAGTTTGTGACTGTCTAACAGTCACAGGGTTCTGAAGAAGTAGGTGTTTGAGCTAAGCTAAGGAGCGCGATCAGACTATACGTCCTGTAATTGCCTCCCTTACCCTAACTGACTTCAGGGGTGAACTTGATAGTGGATTAAAAAATATTAAGGGATTTTTTTTTCTCCTTAAATTTTTGCAAATTATTTTGTTTCCACTGTAGCAACGTATTTTTTAGTGAGTAATCTTACTACCATTTAATTGGCATAGTCGCTTGCAATTAGAGCTTTTATTTGCCGATTAATAGCAGCGATAGTTAGATACTATAGTATAGGAGGAGGTATCCCAGGTTAAAGTATATCATCTTTTGTTTTGGTATTTTCTCGTAAGTGGTAGGAACCAGAGTATCCTTTTTTCTTCTTCTTTTATTCCTTGAGTAGTCTCAGTCACTGATTTATTATGGCCGAGAGGGCGAAACTGAGGCAGATGCTCAGACAGGAAGCAATGGAAGAGGGACTGGACGGCAACGAAGCGAAAGCTTTTGTCAGGGACGAACTTGATAGATATGATGTGGAGCAGAAGGAAAAAGCAGCGGAGAGGAAAGCAGCGGAAGACCGTAAATTAGAGCAGAGGAAGATGGATGAGGAAATGGAAATCCGCAGGGAGAGACAGCAAGAGAAGGAGAGGGAGGAAAGAGAGAAGGAGAGACAGCACGAGGAAAGAGAGAGGGAGAGACAGCATGAGCTGGCGCTTAAAGCTCTAGAAGTTCAAAGTCGTGGTGCTGCCTCCACCTCCAGCAATGGAGAGTCTTCTCCTCATTCTTCCTTAACGGATCCTTCTAATACTCAATCTATTCAACTCAACGCTATGTCTTTTACTCTAGAATCTTTCCCTTGTCCTAATGAGAAGATTGACACATGGTTAGAAAAATTTGAGAAAATTGCAACTCTCTACGGTTTAGAGAGGTCGCGTTGGAATATGAAACTTTCCCAGGTCCAAACAGGTTCTGCTTATGATGTTTACTCTGAACTGGAAAGTAGCCAACAAGACAACTACGACTTGTTGAAGAAAGCTTTGCTTGAGCGCTTTGAAATGAATGCGCGAAAGTTTTTGCAACTGTTTCGAAACAGCAGGAAGGAGAGCTCTGAAACTTTTCAGCAGTTTTAGTCTCGTTTGAAGGGATACTTGACAAAGTGCCTTGAGCTTTTACAGCTCCCCTCTACCTATGAAGGTTTGGAGGAATTTGTTATAACAGAACAAATAAAGAACACTTTGTCTGCAGACACTCGGAGATTTCTAGCTGAGCAGGGTGCAGAAAAGCTTGAAGACATCTTGGAAAGGTCTGAGCGTTATCACAATGCGCTGGCTGAACTGCCGGCCACAAAACGTAAACCGACAGAAGGGCATTTTCGGAAGAAGAATCTAGACCAATCTTCTCAGGCTTCTAGTCAGATTAACCACAGAGAAACTGGACCTCAAAACCCCCCTCCTGAAGAATCCAAGTTCTACAAAAACAAGTACCCGAACCACAGTAAACATTCTGATCAACCCGACCGCCCTACATGGCAGCGCAGCCAGAAAGGACAAGGTGGCAAAGGGAGAACCCCTGAGCACGGGACTAATGATCAGGGCGAGCACACAGAGCAGAAACGCATAGGATGCTTGCTAACAGTCTCGCAAGGCGGAATTATTGACAGTGATTCCCAACCTGTAGAGGGAGAGGTACTGTTATTTTGAACGGTTCTCAAACTTTTTGTTTATTTGACACGGGGCTTTCTTATGATTGCATTGTTGCCAGACACCTGGTTACACTCGGTCAAGAGACAGGAGAGACCGTCGAACTTTGTGGAGTTCTTAAGAGTGAGGCACCTACAGCGCTTCCCATCGCATTGGTGGAGATACTTTGTCGACACCTGCACGGCGCAGAATGAGACATTTGTCTGTTTTTTTCCTCTGTCACGGCACTCTCAGACAGTTTCGTAGCGTGAGGTGTCTAAGACGCGTTTGGCATGTTATGTCCAGCGTCTAAGGTACGTAGGTGTTAGGAAAGGGGAGAGATCGGGTTTTTCCAAATAGTGGGATCTTTTGTCTGGTTTAAGATATTAACCAGAGTTTGAAACTAGATTTTCATTCGTACTCCTAAATCTGCAGTAGACAGATCGCCAGGCTAGAAGAATATCTTGTGTATTGAAAAGTCTTTAGTTTCTGGGCAACATTTTGCCGAGTTCTAGACTACTATTATATTGAATGATTCTAGTTCGTGGTATTAATCTGTAGTTCTGTGCGGAGGTAAATATTATATATTAGATATCTAGTATTTCGTGAAGTGTTTAAAGTGTTAAATCGCTAATTCCATATTTCACTAGTTCTTTTGTGCAGAGAGAATTAAAATATAGTCTGTATTATTTTCTAGTGACGAAATGCTACATCAATGAGTATTGACGGGATACGTATGTATTCCTAATTCATGATGATTGATTTTATGAATATAACTTATTTAACGGGAAGTTTTAAATGATAAGTCAAGCTGTACGCTTGCAGTTTAAAATGTAAGTTATAACGAGTACATAGTATGTATAATTATTTTATATGTGTTTTTTCCTCTATTTAGTGAAGAAAACTGGGGTTAACCCAAACTTTGCCAGCGTTAAGTACTGATGAGTAATATCTGAGAAGAACTAAAACATTTTCCTTAAAGGACTTGGTGTAAATTCTTTACAAGAACTTTAAAGGTGAAATGACAAAACGGGCCTATTGCGCCAGATTTTATTCTTCCTGAGAAAACTTAAGTACACTTCAGCCCTTGTGGCAAGCAAACTATTATAAACAGTAAAAAAAAAAAAGGAACCCGTTACACGCCCATTGAGGCATATTGGGAATATGGTGTTAGGCCCATATTATCTTGACCGTCGGCACACGAGGGGTGATGTGGTCGGCATCACGCCGGCCGCCTTAACCTTCCCAGAGTATCTCTGGTACCCATTTGGGGCTGGGTTGACCCAGGAGCCGTTTGTGGCCTAAAAATTTCCGCCTCATCTGGGGATCGAACCATAGACCACTGCGCTAGGAAGCCAGTGCACTAACCACTATGCTACCGCGGCTCTAGTAACGTTCCGCAAATTATGTCAACTTGTGGTGTGACCAAGAATTTTTTTACCTTTTGATCGAAGTTACAAACCTGACATTGTTCCTAAGTAGTGGAAACCTCGTGATTCTGATCCCGTGAGCCCGCTTGAAAACTAATTCTTACCTGAACTGATAAAGTAACACTAACTTAAAATCTGAACAAAATCATCGCCTGAAGAGGACGCTCCCCGGACAAATTGGATGAAACCAAGATCTGCAGAGCTGGGTATCCGCTTCACCAAACGATAAAACAGATTGTGTCATAACGTGCGCCAGACGGCGAACAACAGCAAGCTATAGGGTAAGAAAGTGAGAAATGCACGACAGGGCCCTGATGAATGAACCGAGAGAAAGCAGGAACGAGTGACTCTTTTTTTATGGTATACTAAATTTCACCCACTTTGTAATTTCTTTATGCAAGTTTGTTGTTGTTGCAAACAAGATACTTTTCCTTAGGATAGATCATACTAATATCTAAGTCTGTTCATACCTTTAAAAGGGGAAAATCATTAGATTACCGCTAATGTATCCTTGATTCCTTGGGGCTATCACTTTCTTCTTACAGGACTGTGGGCATACCTTGAGGGATAAGATCATACTGTGGGTCTATCATTCTGGTAGAAATTCATCGATTTTATGATTATTTGTATATGTTTCTTGATGTAATTTTTGTGTGTTGTGATGAAATTTTAGATGATAAATAAAATTTCTCTTGAACTTAATCAGCGTGTCGGGTCAGCTCGTTCCAAAAAATCTATATAATCATTGTTATAGTTCTCCCACGTGTGTGCGTCTATATGTTGTCAATTGTGTGTGTGTGCACGTGAGTGGTAATATATATATATATATATATATATATATATATATATATATATATATATATATATATATATATATATATATATATATATTAATATATATAGTTTATAGACTGTCTGACTCCTCTGGATCTGTTGTAGAAGATAGGCGGAGAGAGAGAAGATTCTCGCTTTCCGGGACAGCCTCTATAAATTTCTACCATCTCATTCGTGGAAATCTATTTCTACTATTATCTCTCACTGGGGCTATCACTCATTCGAATCTGTTCAGAAGGGACCAACCCAAGTCTTAATTCCCCTATCAAAAATCTACGACAAGCATCTTCCGCCTCTCTTGCCAACTCCTCAATATACTTCCTCTTGTCTCGAATGTAGAAATAAAGAAAGCCATAACGCTTCTAAGAGATGGAAAAGCGTCTGGTCCTGATGGCATTCCAGCAGAGGCCATCAAAGCATATATCGATACGGCTACAGAGATGTTATATAAATTACTTTGTAAAGTCTGGGAAAAGGAAGAGATACCAGCAGAATCTAAGGAAGGATATCTGGTTAAGTTGCCGAAGAAGGGACATTTACAAGAGTGCACAAATTATAGATGAATAATGTTACTATCAGTGCCAGGAAAAGTATTAAACAGGATTATCCTTGAGAGATTAAAAGAGTCCATAGACAAGCAACTGAGAGATGAACAAGCAGGTTTTCGACAAAACAGATCATGTACAGACCAGATAGCCACTTTGAGAATAGTAGGTGAACAAAGTCTGGAATGGAATTCACCACTATACATCGGTTTGTGGACTACGAAAAGGTATTTGACAGTGTAGAAAGAGAATCACTTTGGAAATTGATGAGGCATTATGGAGTTCCCCTGAAGATCATTAATTTAATAAAAAAAACATATGAAGACATGACATGCAGAGTTCTTCACGAAGGACAGCTTACAGAACCGTTTGGGACAAGAACAGGAGTGCAACAGGGATGCCTCTTGTCTCCATTTCTTTTCTTACTAGCAATAGACTGGGTTATGAGATCATCGACAACACAACAACAGAAATGGAATCCAGTGGACTCTAAGCAGTTGGATGATCTGGATTTTGCAGATGACTTGGCTATTCTGTCCCATAACCGTAATCAGATGCAGGACAAATTGAAAACACTCGACGAGAGGTCACGGCAATTGGGTCTGAAAATACACAAGGAAGAGACAAAAAAAGTGAGAATAAATGCAGTTAATGATAACAGGGTTGAACTTGAAGAAACACCAATACAAGATATAGAATCGTACACAAATCTTGGCAACAATGTAGACAAACTTGGAGGGACAGACAGTGATATCAAAATAAGAATACAAAAAGCAAGAGGAGCTTTCATTGCATTGGGAAATATATGGAGATCAAGAGAAATCGGATCCAACACGAAAATAAGAATCTTCAACTCAAATGTGAAGTCAGCCCTATTGTATGGCTCTGAGACATGGAGAACAACAAAGACAACAACCAAAACGCTACAGATTTTCATAAATGGGTGCTTGTGTAGAACAGAGGGATGAAAATTGTATGACAAGGTTACCAACGTGGAACTGAGGACAAGAACTAGACAAGTGCCAGTGGAACAAGAGATGAGAAGAAGACGACGGCGATGGATAGGACACACACTGAGGAAACCTGTTGATAGCATTACAAGGCAGTCCTTGTTCTAAAACCCCCAGGGCAAGAGAGGCAGAGGTAGACCAAGAAGCACATGGAGAAGGGAGCTGGAAACAGAGGTGAAAATGATGAGGAGAACGTGGAAAGAACTTGAGATGATGGCACGTGACAGAAGGACTTGGCATGTGTTTGTTGAAGGCCTATGCTCCTTTGGGAGTGGAGGGTTATGAATGAATAACAAGAGTATAACAGAGAAATTACGACAAATGAAAGCATTTCAGAAAAATATGTCATAAAATTTTTAATATCAATATTTTTAAAAAGACAACTGAAAAATAAAATAATTTATAAACGGTATTGTACCTTATAAGTGTGTCGTGTAATGCAAAAGAGTCTACAGTAATCTGACAGCCTATTGTAACCTCATAGCTGCTCTGTGATTTGCTAGCTAAAAACATGCATTATGCTGTCTGTCTTTACTTACACAGCTTACTCTTTCGTCCCCGCCTCTTTTCTTTTTAACTCGAGCTAACGCAGTGTTTACAGACTTCGTGACCTGTCAGTCATAACAGGAAAGCAAATCAGGCTTTGTTTACCTCGTCCACTCACGCGAGCTTCATCTGTCAATCATAATACCTCTCAGACAAACGGCACGTGCGAAACACGAAACACAGACTCTTTTGAAGTTTTACTCAAGGAAAGTTTAGAATCCCGTGCTCTTTGATCTCGAGACACGGACATTTTAAAGAGAAACCCGTTAGCCATAACGAAAGCCTGTGATGTCGGCAAGCAGCGCCAGATGAGAGATTTGGGAAGCCGAATCGTAAGCTTTCGTCTTGAGCGCTAGTGTCTGAATTCCTCGTTCCACGCAGGAGCGCGAAATTAACAACACTAGAGATAAAAGAAATCCAATGATATATATTGCTGTTTTTCTTTAACCCAACTACCAGAAGTCAGTCAGAATTTGAATATTCTAGCGCAGTCTTAGAACCAGTTTTTCTTGTTCGAAAAGTGTTTTATAGTGATTGATTCGTGGAGATTTTCATTCTGAATTTTCTGGTAAAAGGATAATAGTGCTAATGATTTTAAAAGTGATAACTTTTAACATTTATTCTTCACTAGATTTTTCTCGCTAGTAAAACGAGTGAAATAAAGTAACGCGTTGCGATTTCGCACCAGATATTCAATTAAAACGTTAAATCACGCCACCCGCTACCCACATACCTTAGCCGGTTATTATGTTAACAGTGTAGGCAGACGCGACAATAAATCTCTACAGGAGAGAGATAAACCCGACGGTTTAGCTGACCAGACTTATAGGCATAAAAGCGACTGATAGTGGGAGTATAATACACACGTTATATTTCATTTTGTATACTTTGTTATTATAGTGTCTATTATTTTTAATAACATACGACAAATTAACAGACGCCAACAATTTAATAGCTCTTTAATAAGAGGGATCATTGTTTAGGTAGCGCGTGTTGAGAAATTATTTATTTTATTTTGTGCTTATTGTTGCTTGTAGCTTTTGCACAATTGTTTATCTGTTTCCAATATTGATATGAATTTAATGTCCAGGGTCCTTTCTTTACGTGCCTTGCAGACAAACATTAATTTACATTTGTACACACATCTCTTTCTCCAACGAAAGTAATAACAGCTGAGTGACGATTTATAACTTAAATACACATGACGAACTTCACAATAGACCCATTGATGTGGTTAGGCAATTTGAACACAATCAAGATTAATAATAATAATAGTCACTCATTTGTATGAACAATCTTTTCAATCGTGAAATATGAAATACAGTTGTATCCTTCCATCTACAGGATATTAGGAAACACCGCGTGCCTTTTGAATTTAATCAGACTGACGGAGTGAAGAAGAGATCGTCTTGTCTTCGTCTGTGTGTATATATAGTAGTAGCATTTATTCCATAAATGTTTCTTGTATTCTTCGCAGACCTGATCACAAGGGCGTCCAGCGGTCTTCTTTTGTTTGTTACTTTTATCTTGTACTTGGCTTGTGCGTGACCAATTTCATTTATAAACATGTACTCGCCAAAAGGTATTTGAGAACAATAAAATTTAACACTGGACTTACCAAATCCAGATTTATACTTTTACCAGCCACGGTGGTGTACATATAACATTATAATTGTTCTCCTACTCCTGACAGTCGTAATTCAAGTGGAGTATATCTCTAGATACATACGCTGTGCAGAATCGTCGCTCTAAACCAGAGTTGGCCGATAGAAGAACCATCATCATCATTTGGAACATTTTTTAGCATCCAGATGTTTCCCAATACTGGAAGTATTCCCCCCGTTAAAGGGTGAACCTCAAGAACTCTCACAGTTGTAACTATTTGTAGTAACACTTATGTTCAGGAGCAGAACCATATTAGGCGTTCACCTCACTAGTTAGTTTCTGGGGATGAACTGGGGCCAATTAGGATCTGCGACAACTGGGGTGACAGAATATTAAGTGAAATAGATAATATATTCATGGACTAATTCTATTACCAAAAGATATTACAGACCTACCATACCAGGCAATTAGGTAAGAGTGTGAGAGTGGTCACTGCTTGAGAGAGTGTGTTAGTATTTTTCCTTGTTTTCCGGAAACTAGGGATATATCTGATTGGTCTAAATTTTGTTTACTTTACTGGGTCTCATAGAGTACCAATACTGTTTATTCTATAACATAGTGCTAACCTTCAACCTTTGGGTTAATAATTTTTGGATTTTTTTCTCAATCCGGGGGAGGATGCATTTTCTTTCTGCTTTATGTCATTGTTAAAAAAAAGATTTATAGTGTATTTTTGCATGTTGACCACACTTAGTCTATTAGAAGTTAATCTACGCGGTAATATGTCTATCTGTGGTTCATCATGTACTTGCACGGTTTGGATAATGAAGGGCGCTCCTAACAAATATCTTTCAAGTTTTTGGATTGCCCAAACGACCGCAAAAAGTTCTTTTTCGACCACAGAGTATTTCTTTTCCGTCTCCGACAGCTTGCGAGATATGTACAATGTCGGATGCAAGACATTATCTAATTCTTGAAGCAGACTGGCGCCCAATCCGAGATTACTAGCATCTGTACGGAGAAAATACAAACGGTTTATATCTGGCAACCTCAAAATAGGAGGTGATGAAAATATGTGTAAAATCTGGTTAAAAGCGACCTGACATTGCATTGGACTTAGGTATACACACACATCCTTAATTGACTTTTATTACATAGTCTTGCTAGAGATAGGACTTATAGATATCAGATATGTTATTTATCTTTTCTCATGCATGTTTTCCTTAGTCGATCATAATATACTATGCTCTATTCTTTACTGACCGTTGACGACTTTCTTTTACCATGTAACCTTAGTTATCTTCATACAAATGTATTTAGTTTTGACTTACGGTTTCTTTTGGACAACGACCATTGACATATTTATGTGATCATATTTGGCCGTTGCTTAGTTCTTTTTTGCGATTATTCTTCGTAACTGATTGTGAGTTGTCATCTACATATATATGCTAAGAAAAAAATCAAATTTTTTGATTTTTTCCCTAACCAACCGGGGTAATTGTTAAAGAAGATTTATAGTGTATTTTTGCCTGTTTACCACCCTTAGTCTATTAGCAGTTAATCTACGCGGTAATATGTCTATCTGTGGTTCATCGTGTACTTTCAATATGCCAATGCAATGAACTTTAAATAGTCAAATGTAAATAAACTTGTCATGTTATGTGGACCTATCCACCTACGTTTTTTCTGAACTATGTTGATGGCCTGTTTGTGATGGCACTCACGACATTCATTACGTACAGCACGATGCATTGATGTCATACTTATCACAAGAATCAATCGCAACACCTTTCTACAAATCTCAACCGTAACAAAAAGAACGTGGTGGCCAGTGTGGGGATTTCGACATCAAGAACGTTTATTTCTTATAATATGAAAGTACATACACGATATAGAATCCTCCAACAGTCTCGTCTCATCAATTCATATCTAGCCGCTGTACTAGGGGTGCCTATCAAAGGTTATCACCCAAGTAATGTGGACCAGATAAATGAAGATGCAAAAATCAAACTGGAATATTACTTCAGTAAAGTACGGAACATTTCCATAAGTCCGCAATCTTCTTAAACAAGTGGCGGCCTTCGAAGTTAATAAAATTGCACGTAAAAATACTTTATTCCTTCACCATATCGGGAGCTAAAAATGAACGTCTTCCTCTGATGAATACAATTGACGAAAGGCCTAGAAAAAACCGTTTGCATAAATTAGATGCAGAACGGATTACGTCATAAACTCCTAGTGACGTATCAAATAATATGCATTCAATATAAGTCAAAAACCGTGAAAGTACATGATGAACCACAGATAGACATATTACCGCGTAGATTAACTGCTAATAGACTAAGTGTGGTCAACATGCAAAAATACACTATAAATCGTCTTTAACAATTCAATATAAGTCAAAAACCGTGCAAGTACATTATGAACCACAAATAGACATATTACCGCATAGATTAACTGCTAATAGACTAAGTGTGGTCAACATGCAAAAATACATTATAAATCTTCCTTAACAGTCACATGCAAGTAAATGACTCTTTGGACTTTTCCATTAGATATTTTGATGTTGTCGAGTTTAATGATAATAAACTACAAAGAAACTTCCTTTGTGTGTTGGTCAAACCCATACCCATTTATCCGTAGTTTTCACGTTTGTGTGTCTTGTTGCCACATAGCTGTGTGGGTGTAGAGTAACTTATCTATTCTTGATGGGGAGGCAAAGGCTGTCTTGTAATAAAGTACAGTCGTACGGATAGGCTGGAGGAGATAACCTAATCACTCCAGAGACATATCTTTCCCTCAACCGACCACCTGTGAAATCTATTTTCAATACCTTTTTCTCGCGTGTCTATCGACATCCACTTTACTTAGATGGGCTAAATAAAACAATTAACCTACCGTACGACAATAAGCAACGTAATAATGTGAACAAGAAATAATAAGCTTTGGTTCATGTTCTTCTCCTATCATGCCTAGTTGTGACGGACAGGATGAAATTCAGCGGTCCCTGAATTGACGGATGATAATAAGAGTAGCCTTGAATAGCATCGAGGCCCCTGAATTTGGGTGTAGTTAAATCGCAACGTGTTTCCCACGTGGAATTCTACCACGCGTGCTAATTAGTATGCACTATCCAACGTGGACTTTCCCCCACGCGGGCTGATTAATATGTAAACAGTTATCATGCGAGGATCCAGGAGTTTCGTTTTGTCTTTAATTTTAGTTTAGCCACACCTACTGTTTACCTCTAGAGCTATGAGCATCAAGCATTTCTTCTAGTTCTTTCTCTGCCACCCCTTCAAGAAGGCGTTGCCAGAGAGTAGGCAAGCGGTCAGTATCAAAAGATGGTTGTAGTCCATGGGAACGAGCAGAAAGATTTATCTTCTCCGGTTCATACGTCCATGCGAACTGACTAAGACGGTTGGAAATCGCTGGCGGACGAGACGAACGGGGAAGTCTAGAGCTGGCAGACGCGGCTTGAAACGTAGATTGTTCCCTGAATCAAATAAGGCGTGAAACTTCGCGTGTTGCTATTATCTTTCATTCATTAACTATATGTTGGTACCACTGGAAAATGAGGTTATCATTCGTGCCCAGAGATTGGAAGTAGTAACTAGCTTATAGTGAATCTTACAAGATTTCTTTGGATTTTCTGCTATATTGGAGTCTAATTCATTCTGGTGCTACGGTAAAATATATTAGTCTTGAGTGATTTAGTCGCTTCATTCCTTCATTTATTTCACTGGATTTTTATGTTAATTTAAACCTATTAAATAAACCCATCGCAAAGTTTTCCAGTCATAAATCAAATAATGTAACTATCCTTTATTTCCCGAGATAATAGATGATTATATGTAACATAATTTTTAAACGCTAGGCGAGCGTAATTGGTTATAACCATAATATTTCTATTTCACCTTGTGTACATTTGAGTAATTAACTGTTCATAGCTAGTGTCAATTAAAACGATACATTAGCTAGTCACTCGTGAAGTTCTTTTAATATAATAAATAATTTAATACCGGAGTGATTTTACAGGTCTTATATAAACCGCGGGTGTTAGAAATAATTATAGTAGAATTACCCGTTTTATATCTTCTCTTTGTACAGGTGATCATACCTTGCGATCCAACGGTTTTTAATATATAGAGAGTCATGTTCAGATGGCTTATGACATCCCCTTTTATATGTTCCTAAACTTACAAGAACATTGACAGTAACAAATCTGATGTTAAGAGACCCTTTTAAGTCCATTGTCTAACCCCATGAGAGCGGTCAAATAACCAGAACGGTCAATTGTTCACTTGTGTTAAAAATTTAACTGGAACGGGACAATGCCAGATATATTATATTAACTCAATAAGTTCCCTGGCCTGATGAGGCAGAACTGACAGCATGAAAATTTATTTAATTAAACCCAGATGACAGTAAACATTATTCCTACCACCAACTTCTACAGAGACTCTTTACGGCTATTTCTTTCCAAGAACAGCCTGTGAGTAACATTCTGCTGTTTGAGATAGTTCCCAGTCATTACGACAGAATCCTAGAAAACAAACTTATTCCCACTTAAATACCTGCAAATCCGACGAAGAAGTCCCGCCAGGAAAAATTATAAATCAACGCACCCATCCAGCGAAAACTCCGAGAGAAAATAGCAGTGCCTATACGGAGATTTCTGGGGTTGAACGGAACAAAATTAGCAGGACATATAATAGTCCTTAATACATTTGTGTTTTTTATTATAAATTCTTTGGATGTATGCAGTGTTGGCAGAGGGTAAGTTTGCCTGTTGTGAGTGCTCACTGTAAAAATGTTGAGAGTGGAAAAACGGAACGAAATAATTTAGTTTAATTAAGTTTACTACTAATATTACACCTTCTTTTATCTATCTCTCACTAAGTCCGAATGCCCACGTGACAGTTAGACTAAGGACATACCGGTTACCCGTCCTGACTAACCCCACTCCCATTGTCAATCTTTTGTTTGATCTGTTGGGTAAACAACCTCGGGTAGGACCCTTTTCCTTGTGTTCCATGTTACAGAGGGAAGGTCTATATATTGTTTATTTATTTTCCCTTTATGTAACTATTATTTCACCTGATGACATGATAACGATGTATTAACTGTTGTAACCTATTTTTCTTCTAAAGATATAATAAACCTACACAAAACCTTTAACACTAATGGTGTCGGTCAAAACCTCCCCTGCCCCATTATAAGTGCCCATAGTCACCTGTTCGTTTTTACGTATGTACGTATTGATGTCACAAAATTGTTTGTGTGTGCGTACGAGAGGATAGTGTATTTGAACTAGTATCAAGTGGAAAAAAATACGTCTCCATTTTAAGTGTGTCGTACTAGATAGGTTGGGTTAGAGAAATTACTCAAATCCAAGACTGTAATTTTTCTTACACTCTGTAATCCTTGTAAACAGTACTATTTCTCACACCTTTTTTACCTAGATTTCACCATCTCACCTCTGCTCAATTGGGACCATAACAATAAGGCCTATCTATAAAAAATACGACAATAATGTGTAACTCGCCGGGATTCTGAGCCTTCGACAATAAAGTGTTGCTCGCTGGATTTTTGAGCCAGGTCTAGTAGTTGACCAGTGGCTATTACGGTATCTTATCTGATTTTGATTTAGATAGAGTGTGTTGTGTGATCGTCTTGTGAGATAAGGAAATAAATACAAAAATAAAAAATTTCATCCCCTTAGACAAACGATCTTTTGACCAAACAAAGTTTTAGGTTTTTTTTTCCCCACAGCATTATAAAATCATTTACAACTTGTTTATAATAACATCTGTCAAATATATGGTATATGGAAATATTTTTGTGCAAAACCGTTGGATCGCGTGATTGTAGAAACAGTAACAAAAAGGTTTTAAAGTTAGCAGAGTTGAGCTAAGCAAAGGACGGCTATACTGATTTTTTTTAAGTCTAGTTAATAACGTTCCATCTCTAACTGACTTCGGCGGGCGAGCTTTGAGGTGGAGATTTATTTTTTTAAGAAAAAAAAATGTTTTTTTCTCCTTAAAATTTGTACAAATAAATATAATGATATATTTTTTTATATTTTTTCTCTACCGATAGTAATAGTAGATTTTTTCTAGTTGTTTCACCTACCATTTAATGTGGCAAAGTTGCCGGCATTAGGAGTCTTAATTGACAGATAATAGCAGCGATAGGTTAGCAAATTAATAATGGTAGGAGGCATCTCAGGTAATTTATATTTTGTGTTTTCTCGAGAGCGGCTTAGAGTTTTTCCCCCTCCTTTTCTCCTTCTTATTCTCTCGTCGTAGTTCTTTGACATTGCAGAGCGAGTTCAGCTTAGGTCGATGCTGAGAAATGAGGCGAAGGAGACAGGACTGCAAGGAGATGAAGCGACCGCGTTTGTCAACAAGGAACTTGACAGATATGACGCGGAGCAGAAGGAGGCGAAAGAGAGAGCAGAGAGGAAAGAAGCACAAGATAAAGCAGAGAAGAAAAAAGCGGAAGATCGTCAATTAGAACAGAAGAAAATTTATGCAGAGATGGAATCTCGCCGTGAAAGAGAAAAGGAGAGACAACGCGAGGAGAGAGAGAAGGAGAGACAGCATGAATTGGCACTTAAGACTATAGAAGTCGAAAGTCGGGGTGCTTCTACAATAATGGAGAGCCGTCTTCACCCCAGTCTCAGTTAATGGATCTTTCCAGCACTCAATCTGCCCAATTAACAGCAATGTCTTTTGTCTTAGAGTCTTTCCCGAGCCCCCAATGAGAAAATTGACACTTTCCTAGAGAAATTCGAGAAAATAGCGAATCTGTATGGGTTACAGAGTTCCCGGTGGTGCCTAAAACTTTATCAGGCACTAAAAGGTAACGCTTATGACGTTTACACGAAGCTGGGAAGCAGCCAAGATGACTAAGACATGTTAAAGTAGGCTTTGCTAGAGCGTTTTGAGATGACCGCTTGCAAATTTCTGCAAATGTTCAGAAACAGCACAAAGGAGAACACGCAGACATTTCAACAGTTCTCTTTACGTCTATTTGACAAAGTGCCTGGAATTATCAGAACTACCACTTACACATGATGGAATTCTTGAACTTGTTCTTGTGGAACAGATAAAATCAACTTTGTCGAACGAAACCCGTAGATTTCTGGCTGAGCAGGGCGCAGTCAAGCTTGAGGACATCCTCAAAAGGCGGAACGCTATGCAAATGCAATGGCCGAACTTCCCAGCACAAAACGCAAACCAACAGATGAGCCATCTCGAAAACAAAATCTAGAACAGTCATCTCATTCTTCCAATTCCTCCCAGCACTATAACCCACAAGAAACGAATACCCAGAGACCTCCCCAAGAAAAATCGAAATTCTACAAAACCCGTTATCCCACCAACAACAACAATTCTGATCAACCTGCAAAGTCTGTGTGGCAGCGCGGCCACCAAGGTCAAGGAAAAGGAAAGACCCCTACAGCAAGGTTGTCTGATCAGGGCAAGCACACTGGCCCAAATCGCATCGGATGCTTGCATACAGCCTCGCAAGGAAGAGTCAATGTCAGTGATTCTCAACCTGAAGGGGAGAGACCCTCAACGCGAGGAACTGTAATTTTGAACGGTACCTCAACCCCTTGTCTTTTTGACACTGGATTATCTTTTGACTGTATTGTCGCCAGGCACTTAGTCAAACCCGGTCAGGAGACAGAGGACACCGTCAAACTATGTGGAGTTTTCAAGAGTGATGCACCCAGGACGCTTCCTATCGCACTGGTAGAAATACACTCTGATTTTGTCAGAGGTGTTATTAAAGCGGCCATAATGGATGGTCCTATCTACCCAGTTATCCTGGGATGTAGATATATGTTTGTTGGGAGACCAAAAGAGCCGATTGTGGCAGCGGTAACCACAAGAGGGCAAACTAAGAGGGAACGGGAGCCTGCGCCAAATTTGTTACCGAATGAACTAAAAAAGGCGCAACAAAAGGATCCTACTCTGGAGCCCTGCTTTAGAAAACTGCCCATGGCTAAGGACCCCAGACACCACGGAGACATCTTTTCGAAGGATGGCGTATTGTATCGTATAACGGGCGACCCTGATACAGGGAATAACCAGCTTCTAGTACCGACGCAGTACAGAAGCCAGATCTTAGAAATGGGGCACTCTCTTCCCATTAGCAGACATATGGGACAAAACGCCACTATTCAACGAATAAAAACTCACTATTGGTGGCCAGGAATAAACTCTGAGATTATCAGGTACGTGAAATCCTGCGCCCAGTGCCAACGTGTGGCACCCAAGCACTTGACACCCTCCGTCCCTATGGGGGAAATGCCAATAGTGTGGACTCCATTCAAACGGGTTGCTGTCGACATCATTGGACCCTTAGAAAGGACCAAAAGAAGGAACAGGTTTATCCTGACCTTAGTCGACACTTGCACTTTATGGGCCGAAGGTATACCGCTAACATGCACGAATTCCAAGCATGTCGCAGAAGCCCTCGTGCAGATATTTACACGGTTGGGTTTCCTTCAAAACGTTTTGACGGATAACGCATCCCCATACCGTAGCCTGTTAATGGAGGAGATCTTTAAGAACTTGAGGGTCAAACAAATCCACACAATTCCCTACCATCCGGCCGGAAATGGGCTCGTGGAGCATTTTAAAGGCAGCCTCACCATGATGTTACGTAAGCTGGGTCAAGAGAAACCTGAAGATTGGGACCTTTATATATCTGCGGGTTTATTCACCTGCGGAGAAGTTCCCCAGGCATCTACAGGATTTCCGTCAGCTACACTTTTATTCGGCAGACCTATTAAGGGGCCATTAGAAGCCTTAATTCGGTCCCTGACAGACCAACAGGCTAACGAGACAGTCGTCTCAGCAAGCAAATATGTATCTGAGCTCAAGGAAAGGTTACAATTAGGATGGGATCTAGCCACAACCAACCTTAAGAAAGCGCGCGCAAAACACGCTTAAAGATACAATAAAGCAGCGAAAGAGAGAGAACTCCAACCAGGGGAGAAAGTTTTGTTGTTACTTCCAACCGGAAACAACAAACTTCGCATCCGATGGCAAGGGCCGTTTACCGTCCTTAAAAAGATCTCCCGCACTAATTACAAGATCTCCATTAAAGGAAAGGAGAAGGTCTTTCACGTAAATCTGCTTAAGAAATACTTGGAAAGACCAGTGCCGTCCTCCAAGCATCTCCTGGCAGTCGCCATAGCAATGGAAGACGAGGAAGATGACGCGAGTTGCATGGAGTATCCATTGCAACAAACAGAATCCTTTAAAGATGTCAAATTCGGCGACAATCTCTCGGAAGAACAACAGACAGAAACCAGGGCGCCACTGAAACAGTACGCTGCAGTATTAACGGATGTACCTGGTCGAACAAATCTCATAGAATTTGATATGAAACTAACAAACGAGACCCCTGTTCGAACCAGAGTTTACCCCATTCTGTACGCTAAAGTGGATGCACTTCGCAGAGAAATAGACAAGCTACGTTGTAGTGACTTCTAAATACAATATCTAAATTAGTATATAACAATATAGGGCATAAAGGCAAAGATAAGAAAGTACAAAAGAATTTTCTGCTAGAACGGTTGGTATCGCCTACGCCTTCAGATTATTATTTGCTAACGAATAGCCAACCAAAACGGTACCCCAATTTTTCAAATTCGTCCTTGACATAAACATTGTTACGTACATTTATTACCTAAGGGGGTAGTCTTCGGTCCTGCCAAATGTACGCACCAGTTTTATGTAGTTATATTGTTTGAGCGTTCGATTGATTCGCGCACTGACGTGCACAAAGCATTGAGTGTTGCTTTGGGACGCAGAGGTAACCTAGTTGAGTAGTTTGTGACGTCATGTTTTGAAGTGGAAACATGGAACTGTCTTGTGTCCATGATAGTAATTTTATATTTCGTATTCAATGGCATTTTAAGGAAGCCATTTATTTCTAGTGATCTGTATTGGTCTTCAGGTCGAAACCAATATCAGGAATGTCACGTGAGTTATCGTCCCACTTCTTATTTTAATGCTGTATGAAAAAAGGCCGCTCTAATACTAGTCTAGCGGGAATTAAGATGTTCCTAGAATGGATCTACAGAGTCGCTTGCCTTTAAGATTTGAATCGTAGACGGAGAATTCCTACGAGTAGAAGAAGTTATATTGTTTACCTTATGTACATGTTTTATATGCCGTACATGCTTCAATGCCAAAGTCGTGGCTTGGATGTAAAGAGAGGTTAGCCAACTGAAAGCCTTTACTGTTAGGATTATCGGATATTGACTTTGTGTGAAAATTATATGATGTACACCGCTATGTATGAAGAACGTCTGGGAATTTTAACAAATGTAATATGGAAGATTTCACCCCAGAGTATGTATACGTTACCATGATAGACGTCCTTGAAAGAAGGTCAACGGTCGTGACTGAGAAGGATATTATACGGTAACAGTTTTGTAATCCTTAGTCTATGGACAGAGGTCTTTACTAGAAGAGAATCTTCAGGAACTTTAGCAGCAGTAATTAATATGTTGTCGTGTGATCTTTGCGCCTGTGACGATGTCCGTCTTGTCCACTTCGTGTCCTGGTGAATAAAATCTATGTAAAGTTACCAACGACTCGTATGCTGCTAATACTTGACCAGTTCACACAATTCAAGATACATTGTTGGTTTTTCGTTTGAAAGACATTGTTGACATTTATTCCATTGTAACCATTCGCGTTTCAATTCATCACTATGAAAACGACACCAACAATAACTGGTAGGCCAGTGCTGTCTGGAAGTAATTTCAGGAACGTACCCATCCAATTGATCGTTTGAAAAGAAGAATTTTTACTTTCAAGGCGACATCATCTCAATGTGGATCCGGGCGGAATATGAATCAAAATCAACTCAAATACTCAAGGTCTTCAATCAACCTCCACGTCAAGTTTCACAGTGACTGATTACTTGGAGATCATCTCTTCATCATTGTTACGTGCGAGCTAGTTTGATATACGCAGAGCGAAGTATTGCATCCTCTTACGTACATACACGGGGACGAGGCACTTTGATTTTACCTGCACGCGAGCTAAGTATAACTTGTATCCGTTATACCCTTTATTACTATTAGCTGTGCCTTAATTGATTATGTCCACTTATATATTTTCTATGTTATGTGTTATGTTTTGTGTATTCTTCGCGGGAGGTTGGGAGGTAGATCTGACGAACGAGATCCATCTCGAAGTCAATTCGGGCTCTTCGTCAGACGTTCTGTAGGACATTATTTTGCAGACTTCCCGCAGTGGAATGTTCCTACGCGTGAGCGTAGAAGGATTCTAGGTCCACTGTGTCTGGTGGTCTGTGACACCTGTCTGTTTTAGCTGTAGTGTCACGTTTACTTGTTGTTTTTGGTAGATATTTTTACTTGTACCTTGGTTTTATGATGAATTTTGTATGTGATTATTGTCCGTCTCACCTTTCCTGTCGTTTAGTTTTTTACAAAACCTTTGTTTTTACACTGTGGTGTCTATTGTCTTGTTGTATTTAATCGCAGTTATCATCGTAATTCTTTACGACATTCCATTTTAGTTTCCCATTTTATTTTAATTGGATTTCTGCGAACGTCTTCGTTTGTTTTGAATATCTTGTCGTGTCATTATTGTGCTATTGTCTGTCACATTACTGCTTTCACATCATTACATGTTATAAATTACATTATTAATTATTAATATTATTGCCTATAATATAAATTGATTTTACCGTTCTAGAACAGGAACGAAGAACACTAGTTGTAGTAACACTTTTAAATAGTATTATTACATAATAATCTTGAATAATGGCTACCTTAGACTATTTCATTAAGCAAGCAAAAGCTTTGCAAATACCTGCTGAAGAGGTAAGACAATTCGCTATGTCAGAATATAAGAAAGCTCAAGAAATAGAAGCTGATCAGAGAAGGTTAGAAACTTTACGTTTGGAAAATTTGAAATTTGAGGCAGATCAGAAACGGATTGAGGCTGAGGAGAATGAGAAAAAAATGAGATTAACTGCTGAGGAACATGAGAAGAAGATGAAATTTGAGGCAGATCAGAAACGGATTGAGGCTGAGGAGAATGAGAAAAAAATGAGATTAGCCGCTGAATTAGAAGAGAAACGATTTCAGCGAGAGGCAGAACAGAAGCAAAAGGAGTCTGAAGAAAGACTTAGAAAAGAAATGGAAGAAAAAAGATTAATAGCTGAAAAAGAAATGGAACAGAAACAAAAAGAAATAGAAGAAAGGAGATTAATAGCTGAACAAAACACAAAACGACTTCAGCTTGAGATGGAAGAGAATGAAAGAAAACGACAGCATGAACTGAAATTAGCAGAGTCAGAATATGAGAGAATTAGGTTAACTCAGGAAGCTAATTCGCAGAGAACTTTTGAAAGCCAAACTTCATCCAGACATGATAATTTTAAGGAAATTCACCTTAAATTGCCAAAATTTAATCCCCCGTCTGATGACGTGATATTCTTCCTGGATAGGTTTGAGGCCACTTGTGGGTCTTATAACGTGAATAAAGCGCTATACTGTACATATTTATCCAGATTACTTACAGGAGATGCATTAGCAGTTTATCATACCACCAGCATTGGTGAGAAAAATGACTACAATGCTCTTAGAGCAGCACTTCTGCAAAAATTTCAAATGACAGAAAACGAATATCGTTTGAGATTTCACACATTACTACCTCAATCTGGCAGAAATTTTAGTGATTTTCTGTCACAGATACGACTAACATTAGAAAGATGGATCGAATTATCCAAAATTGAAAAGTCATATGAAGGTCTCTTTGATTTACTGATGCGCGATAAGGTACTTTCGTCGGTAAACCCTACATTTCTCGCATTTTTACACGAACGGAAACCTTTATCTATGAAAAATTTAGAAGAACATGCAAAAAATTTTTGCACTGCTCACCCAAACATGGATCTAAGTAACACACAGATTAAGAATGAATTGCCTGTTGCTTTTGCAGCACAACAAAACAATTTTCCACGCAATCGTTCTTTTAGTGCTGACAGGTATGCCAATAAGGGAAATAATCATAATTTCAACAATGATAACTTTTACAAAGGGAAGCAATTTCAACAATCTGCTCCATTTAATGTTTCTTGGAACCAAACTCACAGATCGCGAGATTTTGGTAACAATTATTTTAAAAATAATCAAGGACATTATAATAAACAAAACTGGAGATCAAGGTCTCAGGGTCCGCAAAATAGACAATTTTTTGGAAATAAACCATTTAACCAACATCATAACGATCATTCTACAAATTATCGGACTAATCCAAATTTTAACTCTAGCAGAAACGACAATTATGGCAATTTTAATGACAAAAATCACAATCGATCGCGCCGACGAGATAGATCGTCGAGTAATATGGGTAGACATTCTAATGTTGCTTTTAATGATACACAGGCTAACATTGAACAGGGTAAAGTAGCTGAAACTCACAATGCTATGTCTTGTTCTCTAGATTGTTCCCAGGTGAAAGACTGTCCAGAATGCTCGACTCTTTTCCAGCCTAAGGCGATCACGACGCTGCGTTGCGGACATACCTTGCCTAGCCTGCCTGCAGTCTGTACAGCCACTGCTGCGTCAGTACACCAGGGACAGGGCTCTCTTAAGTTTCACAAGGGATTTG
Organism: Oreohelix idahoensis; assembly: GCA_024509875.1. NCBI lineage: Eukaryota > Metazoa > Mollusca > Gastropoda > Stylommatophora > Oreohelicidae > Oreohelix > Oreohelix idahoensis. The sequence goes on from JAMPIV010023081.1 coordinate 166,204, forward strand.
TCAATAACATTTCATGCTCTCTCCTATTTGACTCAGGTTGTACCACAATCGGTGTCCGGACTTCGCTGATCAACCCAAGTTGTGCCACGGGCCGGGTTGTCAAATGTGTAACATTTGGTGGCACAATTGAAACATTTCCCACTGCTATTATTGATCTTAACACACCTTTCTTTACAGGAAAGATCCAAGCATGTCTTCTGCCTAACCCAATTTGTGATGTTATCCTTGGTCGCATACATGGTATTAAAGAGTGTACACCACAGCAAATAGCTGAATGGGAAAAGCGACATATTCAAACTGCAAATGCAGTAGTAACTAGAGCGCAAGCTACTAATATGTCGCATGATACACCTATTGAACCTACAGTTCATACCACTTGTGATGATGATGCTCCTATTTCACGGGAGTTGTTTGCAACATTGCAAAAGAATGATAATTCATTAAAAAAAATTTTTCAGTATGTTAACAAAAAGAATACAAGCAACAAACTTGCAAAATCTAGACATGACTTTATACTTAAAAATGGGATTTTGGTTAGAGTTATACGGGAAAAGGATTTATCCTTATGTTCTCAGATTCTTGTCCCATCCTGTATGAGATCTCGTATATTACGACATGCGCATGACTCGCAATGTGCGGGCCATATGGGTTTTTCACGTACCAAATCCAGAGTGCTTTCGGCATTCTACTGGCCAGGCTTCCATAGAGATGTTACTCTCTATTGTCGGTCCTGTTTGATATGTCAAGAAGTTAAGGTACGGGGTCCATTTCATGCGGCTCCTATTCAAGCTGCGGACATCCCGATTAGACCATTTGATAAAATGGCCATTGACATTATTGGTCCAATGCTTCCATCTGCTAGAGGGCATACGCATATTCTTACGTGCATTGATATGTGCACTCGTTGGCCTGAGGCCATCCCTCTCAAGAACACTTCATCTGCAAGTGTAGCAGAGGCATTGATGTTAATCTTCTCACGCATTGGTTTTCCACGGAAAATCTTGTCAGATCATGGGGTTCAGTTCATTTCTGAATCCATGTCTCAAGTGATGAAAACATTAGGTATAGATAGATCTCTTAGTTCTATTTATCATCCGATGTCAAATGGGTTAATTGAGCGTCTCAATAGGACACTCAAGCAGTTATTGGGTAAGATGACTCAAGACCATCCCCAAGACTGGGATCGGGTCCTACCCGCTTGTCTCTTTGTGTATCGCGAGGTACAAAATCAAGCAACGGGGTTTTCTCCATTCCAGCTTGTTTTTGGCATGCAACCACGCGGTCCGATGTCGTTAATCCACGACTTATTGGTGGATGAGAATATCGAAGAGGAAACTCAATCCTCTTATGAGTATGTTATCTCTCTGAGAAAGAGAATCATAGATGCTTGTAGATTAGCTACTGCATCATCCGAACATGCCAAAGAAAAAGCTCGTCTATCTGCAAACAAATATAGACGTCTTCGCCAGCTCATACCTGGTGATGAAGCTTTTGTATTACTCCCTGCGCATAACAATCGTCTTTTAATTACCTGGAGAGGTCCTTTCAGGATCATCTCAAGAATATCCGATGTCGACTACATCGTTGATGTTAATGGCAAGCATAAAACCTTCCACATTAACATGTTGAAGGAGTATTACTCACGTCCTGATTATCTACAGTCAGTGTTTCAGGCAACTGAAGATCCTACACCTCCTATTCAACACTATTCTAGTTTGTCTGTCATCCAAGAAGAGGAATCTTCTTTCGATGATGTACAACTACCAATACCAGTTGTACCACTCCATTCCACTGAGAAATGGAATGATGTTACAATCTCATCTACTCTTTCGGCTGATCAACGTCAGCAAGTCTCTAATATTCTACACATGTATGAGGATGTCCTTCCTGACATCCCAGGTCATACGTCAGTCATCCAACATGACATTATTCTGACTGACGATACGCCTATTCGAGTTCGCCCATATCCTATTCCTTTACACTTTCGTGATAAGGTTGATAAGGAATTGGATGAGATGCTCCAATTAAATATAATTGAACCATCTTCATCACCATATTCTTCTTCTATGGTAATCATTAGGAAGAAAGACAACAATATACGTCTTTGCGTAGATTACAGGAAGTTAAACAAAGTTACAAAATTCGATGCGGAACCATTACCTCTTTTAGATGACTTATTGGAGAGATTATCTCATGCTACATTCTTTTCGAAATTTGACCTTTCAAAGGGATATTGGCAAGTGCCACTCACTACGAAAGCAAAGCTATTCACCGCTTTCTCGACACCACGGGGTCTTTTTCAATGGAATTTTATGCCTTTCGGGTTAATGAATGCGCCAGCTACCTTTGTACGCATGATGCGCCGCATATTGTCTCATCGTCCCGATGTCATTACTTATATAGATGACATCTGTCTTTTCAGTGACTCTTGGGATGAACATATTCAAGGTTTAAAATCTTTACTTTCTACCTTACGGGATTATAACTTAACAGCGAAACCTTCAAAGGCTTTTGTCGGTTTTCATGACATCTCATTTCTTGGTCACCGTATAGGTCGCGGTTTAATGTATACAGAAGACAATAACGTCTCGAAAATTTTAAACATCTCAGCACCTAAGACAAAAAAACAAGTGAGGTCACTCTTAGGACTAATACAGTTCTATTCTAAATTCATCCCTCATTTGTCTACTATAACTGCACCTCTTTCATCTTTACTGAAGAAGGGCACACCTAATGTAATAAAGTGGTCGCAGGATCACCAAACGGCGTTAGACTATATAAAACAAATGTTTTCAAATAAGCCTTTTTTAAGGTTGCCTAACACAGATCTCACCTTTGTTCTTCGCAGTGATGCTTCTTCCTACGCTATCGCGGCAGTTTTGATGCAGGAATACGGAGGCTCCTTATTTCCTGTTATGTACGTATCCAGAAAACTTACGACGAGTGAAATGAAATACTCCGTTCTCGATAAAGAGCTCCTCGCTCTTGTGTGGTCAATCACAAAATTGGATCGTTACCTCCTCGGATCACACTTTGTGGTGGAATCCGACCAGAAAGCTCTTACAGCACTGAACACAGGGAACGTTAAGTCATCAAAGTCAGCGCGTTACGCTATAGCTCTCCAACCGTTCCACTTTGAGATACGTGCTATTCCTGGAGTGCAGAATGTGTTTGCAGACTGTCTTTCAAGATGCCCTAGTGAACGTGTTGAAACTAGACCACTTTCGGATGGTGAAACATCCTCACCGAAACATGAATAACTTTGTACAGTGTCATTAATTGTACATCTGTGAAGACTATGTATAGTTTTGCAGTATTCGTATAAATATAACTTTCAGAACATACTTACATATGGATTATAACATTATTTCTTGTGAAGTAACGTTTTATTAGAACGGGAACAGTGATATTAAAGTAACATTTTTTTTTAGTATGGAAACATTGGTAAAAACGACAAACAGACATTCATTATTGTTATGGAACATATTACACTACATATCGTGTTCGTAAACTTATTTCGTGCATGGAACGTTGGTAACATTTTCTTGTCGATTCTAAATAGTTCTAAAAAAATATTAACAATGAGTGAAATTGAAATCACTTAGAATAAATTAGTAATTAGTTATTTGTTGATAAATTAAGACATATATTAAGTAGAATAATTCAATTTAATCGATTTAAGTGATTATGAATCACACATCTACTAACTTTATTAGTGTCTCGCAATACGTGTAGTCACGTATCCCACTACATGATATTTCACTTTTAGATAACTAGTCAAACTTACTAGTGTTAGATATCAGTAAGTGCGTTGCTTCTTAAAGTGTTTAATTTTGCATTGCTTCATTTTTGCACATTGTATTTCAAAATTTTCTGTTCTTTTGATTTTCTTATCATTGATTATCATCAGTGTTGCAGTTCATTTTCATTTTTTGAAATCATATGTTTCAAATTTTGTTGAAAACTTAGTTGAATTTTATTATCATCTTTTTTGTTGATTCTTCATTTTCATTTTTTTCAACTTCTTTTTCTTCGATTATTACCACATCGTTCCAAAGTAGGTCGATGGTGGATGTGTGCTTTAATGCATACTGTCATTTAGTTATATTAATTTCAAGTCAATATTCTTTTCTTAATATGATAATTTTATGCATGTCATAAATCTTGTTGTAGTTTTGACTCACCTCTCTCGAGTAATTAGTTCGAAAAAAATTAATGGGATTAATTTTTTTAAGGGGAGGTAATAAGGGAGCTGTTACGTACATTTATTACCTAAGGGGGTAGTCTTCGGTCCTGCCAAATGTACGCACCAGTTTTATGTAGTTTTATTGTTTGAGCGTTCGATTGATTCGCGCACTGACGTGCACAAAGCATTGAGTGTTGCTTTGGGACGCAGAGGTAACCTAGTTGAGTAGTTTGTGACGTCATGTTTTGAAGTGGAAACATGGAACTGTCTTGTGTCCATGATAGTAATTTTATATTTCGTATTCAATGGCATTTTAAGGAAGCCATTTATTTCTAGTGATCTGTATTGGTCTTCAGGTCGAAACCAATATCAGGAATGTCACGTGAGTTATCGTCCCACTTCTTATTTTAATGCTGTATGAAAAAAGGCCGCTCTAATACTAGTCTAGCGGGAATTAAGATGTTCCTAGAATGGATCTACAGAGTCGCTTGCCTTTAAGATTTGAATCGTAGACGGAGAATTCCTACGAGTAGAAGAAGTTATATTGTTTACCTTATGTACATGTTTTATATGCCGTACATGCTTCAATGCCAAAGTCGTGGCTTGGATGTAAAGAGAGGTTAGCCAACTGAAAGCCTTTACTGTTAGGATTATCGGATATTGACTTTGTGTGAAAATTATATGATGTACACCGCTATGTATGAAGAACGTCTGGGAATTTTAACAAATGTAATATGGAAGATTTCACCCCAGAGTATGTATACGTTACCATGATAGACGTCCTTGAAAGAAGGTCAACGGTCGTGACTGAGAAGGATATTATACGGTAACAGTTTTGTAATCCTTAGTCTATGGACAGAGGTCTTTACTAGAAGAGAATCTTCAGGAACTTTAGCAGCAGTAATTAATATGTTGTCGTGTGATCTTTGCGCCTGTGACGATGTCCGTCTTGTCCACTTCGTGTCCTGGTGAATAAAATCTATGTAAAGTTACCAACGACTCGTGTGCTGCTAATACTTGACCAGTTCACACAATTCAAGATACATTGTTGGTTTTTCGTTTGAAAGACATTGTTGACATTTATTCCATTGTAACCATTCGCGTTTCAATTCATCACTATGAAAACGACACCAACAAACACCTCGGTCATGTAAACATGTTAAGCTCTTATTATAAATGACCTAAGCTCTCGTAATTATCTCGTAAGTACATGAGAAAAGAAGTGAACAGGAGCTAGTTTAAAAATAAGCAACCAACATAGAAAAAAAGATAGAATTTTGAACCAAACCACATAACCCCTTAACAATTGTATATTCGTGTACCTGAAGACTTGCTGACCAAGAATATGTTATTAGTTATATAAATAGTCCCGTAACTAATTAAATATTGATAAAACAATACATAGAGATCAGAGATAATGTCAGGTCAAGTCATATCTGCTTAGATTGGATCGCATATTTTTGGGGGAAAACGTAGGTGACAGATAGGCTGGGATAGTACAGTGAATCTGATTGGGTGGCATTTGAAGTGAGACTAAATATTATTGGCTGACCTTTGAATAAACATACATAACATAGTAACGTAGGAAAAGTTTGAATGATATTTTTTGAAAAAGGACTGTTTACACTGTAATATTAATAGCGATTGGCTAACTGAATCGATATTGTCAGAATAAGCGTTAAGGGGGACGCCATTTCTAAGAAAATTTTCAACAGTGATAGATGAGAGCAGGCTGTGCTTTAAAATACAAGTTCTAAGCAGCCTGGGCAATAAAACAGATCGAAACTGTGTCAGTCATCGTCTCTGTGTATATTTCATTGAAAATTGTGGTAAGATTGACATTTATTAACCTGTATTTTATGTAAAAATTGAATGTGAAATAATAATATATGTCTGGGCATGAGTGGGTCTAAAGCGACCATGAGGCAAAGCCTAAAGATTGATCCACCATGTGATAAACTGTCAGAGAGGTGTAAAACTACAAGAATATGTATGATTGTCATAAAGGAGCATAAGACCTATCCTATTATATGGAAGAGATTACAGCTGGAATTGCAGTGGCGTTGTAACTATTAGGGAAAGGAATACTGGTGTACATTGTCACATCAAAAGAAAATGGTGGCATAGGTTTGTATAAGGATATGATCCTTTTGTTTGTTTGTAATGTACATATCCTTAACTGTGGACTATTAGTGTATGCTAGATATTACGAAGGATGCATACCTTCACATTTCAGAGGTCCTGGGTACTGACGTTAATGTGGTACCAAACGCTTGAAAATTGATTGATTCAGGACTCTGCCTGTTTACTGCGAGCCCATGCTAGTGGCCATTGCCTATCAAACAGGGAACAGATTGTCAAGCGAGCAGAGGAAAGGTTCAACTTATATTCTACGGCCAAGTTAAGTTCTCGTTCGGCACCTGAGAGCTCAACTACAGAACTTTAAAAGAACGATCTAATTGCAGCGAATAAAACTGGGACAAATATGTAATAGTTCCACAAGTGACAAAATAGAAACAAACATTTCCAAAAGGACATGATTTAAAACAACAGCCTAGTAGTACCACCAGTATTTCCTTAAAGTAGGAGAACACTACAGATGTATATTAGAAAAATATTATGTATATGGACAACGGATCTATTGTGCTATTTGACTGATGTAAATGATTATTTTGATTTCACTTTTAAATTGTCAGTCCTGATTACAAATAAATTTGAATCAGGATAATAAAACTGTAAAAATTATATTTACACAAAATTCAACCACAGTCTTAAATAAGATAGCCTTTTAGAGTGTCGTTTGTATGTTATTGTGGTAGTACTGTGTGCTGTTGTGAATAATAAACTATTTGTTTGTATGCTTGTTGATTATTGTGCATCACACTCTACATTCATAACCCTAGACACAACACGAAGTCATTTAATATACTAATATAAATACATTTTGAATGAGATAAAAAGGTGGTAGTGGAAAGGTACAATGAAAAGTTCACAATATTATTGGGTATATTCAGGGACCTTCATAGCTAATCTCATTTAATACAAATATAATAATACCGTCAACAATTAATAACATCAAATCCACCACATACGTCAAGCAGAAATTATCAGTGAGTCTACATCTCCTTACAGTTCGAGTGTAGTACTGTTGCAGAAGCCCAATAAGGAAGTTCGGCTGTGTATAAATTACCGGTTACTAAACGCTGTAACGGAATTCCAGCCCGAACCTCTACAGACTGTTTCTGAGCTGTTCACCATGCTAAGCAAGGCAAGAATTTTCTCCAAGATTGACCTGAGTAAAGGTTATTACCAAATACCAGTCAAGGAGGAAGTTAAACCCTTGTTAGCTTTCAGCTCTAGTGAAGGACATTACACATTTAATGTGATGCCGTTCGGTCTGCACAACGCACCAGGTGTGTTCACCAGGATGATGAGGAAGCTTTTAGAACCTTTGCACAGTCCCCATATCCATAATTTCATGGATGACATCTTAATTGCATCGGAAAACTACGACGAACATATTGCTACGGTTGCTATGCTCCTCAGGAGACTACAGGAAACTGGTCTCACAGCCAGACCTAGCAAATGTCTCATCGGGTTTGAAAAGCTAGACTTCCTGGGGCATACTATTTCTAAAGGCTGCATGTGGCCTGTTAGCAAAAATGTTGAGAAAATAGTTGCAGCGAAAGGCCACGAACGAAGAAAGACACCCGTTCTTTTCTATCACTGTGCGCTTATTATCAGAAATATATCCGAAATTTCAACGGGCTAACGCACCCCTGACTGACCTTACAAAAAAAAACGGCGACCTGACCGGGTTATTTTGGATTCCAAGTGCGAAGAAGCTTACAGCACTCTAAAAGAACAGTTGTTTGGATACCCCATTTTGAGGCTACCTGACCTCAAGAAACCTTTCATTTTGCGGGTCGACGCTTCGGGTCAGCGCATCGGGTCAACTCTGCTTCAAGCAGATGACACCGATCCGAATCTGTTATTCCCAGTTGCGTATGGCAGTCGTAAATTAAATACGGCTGAACGTAATTACCCCACAGTTGAAAGAGAATGTTTGGCACTAATTAACGGAATAAGACGTCACCATGAATTTCTTTACGGTACATCATTTACGGTGCAGACAGACCACGCTCCCTTAGCTTTTCTTGGCGAAAATAAGGAGTTTAACGCAAGAATCATGCGCTGGGCCTTGCTATTAAGCGTGTACTCCTTCAAAGTGGAATATATTCCGGGTAGACAGAATGTCGGAGCCGATTTCCTGAGTAGAAATTGGACTACGGAAGAAGAGGATGAAACTGAACATACCAATCATCCTAAAGCTGCCGATCAGGGCAGCTTCATTGTCATAAATGAAACATGAAAAATGGTTTCATGTCTCAAAGTGGGGACGATTGTGACGGATAGGATGAAATTCAGCGGTCCCTGAATTGACGGATGATAATAAGAGTAGCCTTGAATAGCATCGAGGCCCCTGAATTTGGGTGTAGTTAAATCGCAACGTGTTTCCCACGTGGAATTCTACCACGCGTGCTAATTAGTATGCACTATTCAACGTGGACTTTCCCCCACGCGGGCTGATTAATATGTAAACAGTTATCATGCGAGGATCCAGGAGTTTCGTTTTGTCTTTAATTTTAGTTTAGCCACACCTACTGTTTACCTCTAGAGCTATGAGCATCAAGCATTTCTTCTAGTTCTTTCTCTGCCATCCCTTCAAGAAGGCGTTGCCAGAGAATAGGCAAGCGGTCAGTATCAAAAGATGGTTGTAGTCCATAGGAACGAGCAGAACGATTTCTCACCTCCGGTTCACACGTCCATGCGAACTGACTAAGACGGTTGGAAATCGCTGGCGGACGAGACGAACGGGGAAGTCTAGAGCTGGCAGACGCGGCTCGAAACGTAGATTGTTCCTTGAATCAAATAAGGCGTGAAACTTCGCGTGTTGCTATTATCTTTCATTCATTAACTATATATTGGTACCACTGGAAAATGCGGTTATTATTCATGCCCAGAGATTGGAAGTAGTAACTAGCTTATAGTGAATCTTACAAGATTTCTTTGGATTTTCTGCTATTTTGGAGTCTAATTCATTCTGGTGCTACGGTAAAATATATTAGTCTTGAGTGATTTAGCCGCTTAGTTCCTTCATTTATTTCACTGGATTTTTATGTTAATTTAAACCTATTAAAAAGCCCATCGCAAAGTTTTCCAGTCATAAATCAAATAATGTAACTATCCTTTATTTCCCGAGATAATAGATGATTATATGTAACATAATTTTTAAACGCTAGGCGAGCGTAATTGGTTATAACCATAATATTTCTATTTCACCTTGTGTACATTTTGAGTAATTAACTGTTCTTAGCTAGTGTCAATTAAAACGATACATTAGCTAGTCACTCGTGAAGTTCTTTTAATATAATAAATAATTTAATACCGGAGTGATTTTACAGGTCTTATATAAACCGCGGGTGTTAGAAATAATTATATTAAAATTACCCGTTTTATATCTTCTCTTTATACAGGTGATCATACCTTGCGATCCAACGGTTTTTAATATATAGAGAGTCATGTTCAGATGGCTTATGGCATCCCCTTTTGTATGTTCATAAACTTACAAGAACATTGACAGTAACAAATCTGATGTTAAGAGACCCTTTTAAGTCCATTGTCTAACCCCATGAGAGCGGTTAAATAACCAGAACGGTCAATTGTTCACTTGTGTTAGAAATTTAACTGGAACGGGACAATGCCAGATATATTAATTCTATAAGTTCCCTGGCCTGATGAGGCAGAACTGACAGCACGAAAATTTATTTAATTAAACCCAGATGACAGTAAACATTATTCCTACCACCAACTTCTACAGAGAACCTTTACGGCTATTTCTTTCCAAGAACAGCCTGTGAGTAACATTCTGCTGTTTGAGATAGTTCCAAGTCATTACGACAGATACTAGAAAACAAACTTATTCCCAATTAAATACCTGCAAATCCGACGAAGAAGACCCGCCAGGAAAAATTATAAATCAACGCACCCATCCAGCGAAAACTCCGAGAGAAAATAGCAGTGCCTATACGGAGATTTCTGGGGCTGAACGGGACAAAATTAGCAGGACATATAATAGTCCTTAATACATTTGTGTTTTTGATAAATTCTTTGGACGTATGCAGTGTTGGCAGAGGGTAAGTTTGCCTGTTGTGAGCGCTCACTGTAAAAATGTTGAGAGTGGAAAAACGGAACGAAAGAATTTAGTTTACTTAAGTTTACTACTAATATAATACCTTCTTTTATCTATCTCTCACTAAGTCTGAAGGCCCACGGGACAGTTAGACTAAGGACATACCAGTTACCCGTCCCGACTAACCCCACTCCCATTGTCAATCCTTTGTTTGATCTGTTGGGTAAACAACCTCGGGTGGGATCCTTTTTTCCTAGTTTTTCCATGTTCCAGAGGGAGGGTCTATGAGAATATATATATTGTTTATTTATTTTCCCTTTATGTAACTATAATTTCACCTGATGACATGATAACGATGTATTAACTGTTGTAACCTATTTTTCTTCTAAAGATATAATAAACCTACACAAAACCTTTAAAAATTTTGGTGTCGGTCAAAACCTCCCCTGCCCCATTATAAGTGCCCATAGTCACCTGTTCGTTTCTACGTATGTACGTATTGATGTCACAAAATTGTTTGTGTGTGCGTACGAGAGGATAGTGTATTTGAACTAGTATCAAATGGAAAAAAAATACGTCTCCATTTTAAGTGTGTCGTACTAGATAGGTTGGGTTTGAGAAATTACTCAAATCTAAGACTGTTATTTTTCCTTACTTACTTACTTACTTAGTCGTTCCCCTTCTACCGTGAGGTGTAGAGGTTTGGAAGAGAGAGCGCCAGACCATTCTATCAGCTGTCTTCTTCCTGGCCTGGTTCCATTCTAGTCCTCGGTCCTTCAAAGATTGTCTAATGTTGTCCTCCCAGCGGACTCTGGGTCGTCCTGGAGTTCTGGATCCCTGGCTCTTTGTTTCCCATGCTTGTCGTGGTAGCCGATCTTCTCCCATTCTGCAGACATGGCCAAACCATCTTAGTTGGGACTGTTCTATTTGGGTCTGCAGCGGATGGGATTTTAGGCCTTGACGGATCGTCTGGTTGCGTACCATGTCTCTTCTTGTTACTTCAACCACTTTCCTCAGATACCTCATTTCTGAGGTTTGGATCTGTCTTTTGTGGGTTGTAGTCATTGCCCACGACTCGCATCCATATGTCAAGACTGGGACATAGGTGGAGCGGTATACAGCCATCTTCGTTTTCTTACCAACCTCTTTCTTGCTGAGGAATCCACGATTTATGGCCTGAAAAAGTCTCCCAGCCGCTGCTTTTCGAGTGGCCAACTCTTCTTTGATGCCTCCCTTTCGGTCTATAATAGCTCCGAGATATTTAAAGTGGTCGACCTGCTCCAGGACCTGTTCTCCCAACTTAATCTGATGTTTTCTTTCTTCTCGTGATATCACCATGGATTTTGTTTTAGAGCTGCTTATGACCATCCCTCTCTTCTCCAGCTCTTCCTTCCAGACTTGCAGGTTGGATTGGAGATGTGCCTCTGATTTAGCAATCAGGGCAACATCATCAGCAAATGCCAGCTCCGAAATATAGACCTGTCTCATCTTCCAGTACCCCACTGAATACTTTCTTGTTCTCTCCTTACATGCCTTGATGACATCGTCCATAAGGAGTATGAAGAGGTAAGGTGATAGGATATCACCTTGTCTTACACCAGTGGTGGTCCTGAACTCTTCTGACTTATGGTTTGCTGTCCTCACATAATTTCTGCAAGACTTGTAGAAGCTCTGTATAGCATGAATCAGAGGTGCTGGAATATTCTTCCTTGCCAAACAGTCCCAAAGTTTGCTCCAGGGGACCCTGTCAAACGCCTTTTCCAGATCTATGAAACAAAGATGGATCTCACTCTTATACTCAAGGGCCTTTTCACTCAGCTTTCTGAGTGTGAAGATTAGGTCTTGAGTACTTCGGTTTGCTCGGAATCCGCACTGGACCTCATCCAATTGTGGCTCAGCTAGGCGTCGGAGTCTCTGCTCTAGGATTCTAGAGTAGATTTTACCAGGGACACTGAGAAGGGATATGCCTCTATGGTTTCCACATTGTCGATTGTCCCCCTTTTTGAAAATTGGTGTTATGATGGCAATCTCCCAATCCTTTGGTATGGTCTTGTTGCACCATGCTGCCTGTAGGACCTTTAAGAGTAATAGGTCGCCTGATGCTCCCATGTACTTAACCATTTCTGGTGTTATACCATCATGCTCTGCTGCTTTGCCCATCTTGATTTTCTCTAGTGCTGCCCTCAGTTCTTCCATCTTTATGTCATCTTCACCATCATTGGTTTTCTCTTCTGTGCTAGTGGTTATCATTTCTGATGCTTCACCATGCTCACCATCCAGGAGTTCTGAGAAATATTATTTCCATCTTTCCATTACTTCCTTCGGGGCAGTAAGCAATTTACCTTGCTTGTCCTTTATAAATTTGAGAGGGCATTGTTTTTCCTTCCTCATGTTCTTTAGGGTCTTATAGAACAATTTCTGGTTTTCTTGTGCATCTTTTTTCTAGCTTTTCTCCAAATTCTTCCCAGGACTTCTGTTTTGCTGTTAGCACTTTGTTCTTTGCTTCTGTTCTGAGTGTCACATATTCTCTATATTTTTCCATTTGTCCTGTTGTGTTTTTAGCTCCTAAGTATAGTTTCCATGCCATTTTCTTCTCTCTTATTTTCTCTTTGACTTCCTCTGTCCACCAAGGTGTCCTCTTTCTCTGGTTCCCAAGTCGGACTTCACCGCATGCTTCTGCAGCAGCTGTCTTTATGATATCCTTGAATTTATTCCAGAGGGTTTCCAAGTCATCAGGTCGTTCTTCTGTGTTGCTCACTGCTGTAGCAATAAGCCCATGATATTTGGTCTTAATTTCTGGCTCTCTCAGCTTGTAGGTCCTAATGCTCATTTCTCCTGCTCGTTTGCTTGGTTTCTTGCGTGATGTTGGGCAGTTCCTAGGCTGAGCAACTCTTTCAGTTGTTCGTTTGATTGTTAGCAGGTAGTGATCACTTCCAATCTCTGGCCCCCTCCAGATTCTTGCATCTCGGACATATCTGAATGAGCTTCTCCGAACAATGGCATAGTCGATCACTGACTTCTCATTCTTGGTTGGTTCACATCTAGTGTATGCATGTATGCGCTTATGGGGGAACTTTGTGTTTGTAATGATCAGATTCTGCTCACTGCAGAATCTAAGGAGTCGCTTTCCATTGTCATTGAGAGTATCTTCTCCATATCTTCCGATAACTCCACCCCATCTAGCATGGTCATTTCCAACTCTGGCATTAAAATCTCCGAGCATGATAACTTCATCTAGGCAGTCATCCACTGTCCTTTGAAGCAGCTCGAAGAATTCCTCCTTGACCTCTGCTCCTCATCCTCATTTGGCCCATACACTATGACCAGGTTGACTATGGTTTCTCCTTCTTTTAGTTTTACAACCATAATGCGCTCCGAGACAAAGTTCCATCCCTTGATACTATCTTTTTGATTTTGGGCCACAATGCAACCCACGCCCCCTTTAGCTCTTTCAGATATGGGTACACCACTGTAGAGCAACGTGTTGCCATCGAGATCCATGACTCCTTGTCCTTTTTTCTTCGTTTCCGTTATAGCCAGGATTTCTAGTTTTGCTTTCCTCATCTCTTCCACCAGCTCCTCTTCCTTCCAATTTATACTTCTTGTGTTCCAAGTTCCATAAGTCGTAGTCCGTAGTCCGTTCCAGTTCGTTGCCTCTAGAATCAGTCCGGTTTTCTCTCTTGTATTGCTCGTAATCATAGTTTAAGACAAACAGGTGATTGGCCTGTTGTGCCTTTGCATGGTGGAGGGGCTGCCTCCTTACGGCCTCCATGCAGGCCGCCCTCCTCCTTTTTCATCCGGGCTTGGGACCGGCATAGGCGGAGTTGTTATTTTTCCTACACTCTGTAATCCTCGTAAACAGGACTATTTCTCACACCTTTCTCTCACCTAGATTTCACCATCTCACCTCTGCTCGATTGGGACCATAACAATAAGGCCTATCTATAAAAATTACGACACTAGTGGCGTAGGAGATCGTGTCTCTCCACAACTTCCTGTCTCCAATACTTTTATCAATTCTGTTGTTGACTTCTCTCCATGTCACGATGTTAAACTGACCAGTATTTGCTCTCTTTGTCTTCCCCTATCTCATTTTCCTGCAATCTTTTCTGTTATTACGATATATTCCAGCTTTCCTTTTCTCATAACATGCCCCTTTGTGGCTGTCCTTGGTATTTTTAACATTCTTCTGTAAAACCACATCTTTGTGGCCTCTAGTGCCTTCCGTACTTGTTCACTAATTGCCCATGACTCACTCCCATATGTCAGGATTGGCTTTCTTACTTCCAATGACAAAGAATTGTTGCATAGAATACTCTTCGTTTTATAGAATGCTGTTTTTGCCTGAGCTATTCTGCTCTTTACTTCTGGCATGCACCTTCCATTCGTTACTTCCATTAATTCATATTAATGTGACCAGGCATTTGAATCTATTGACCTGTTTTAAAACACTTACTTTGATAGTGCATTCTAGGGAAGCCATTTTCTTTGAGACAACCATTACTTCCGTCTTTTTGCTATTAAGACTGAGGGCTCATATTATGAACATAAGAAAATAATACTTGTTCGCCTTCAATATTTTCCTTCTGTTAAGGTTTCGACATAGCGATATATCTCTTTGTATACCATATAAATATTTCATTAGTCCAATTTTGATCTGTTTCATTAATTCCTAGCTTTTATAATACTTCTTCTCTTTCAAAGACCTTAATTATTTCTTCAAACTGCTTGTTTCCTTCTCCTTCTTCTTATTCTTCATCTTCGATCGTAGTCAAATGACCACATCTATCTGTCCTATTTAAACAACCATACTGCAAGGTCTTTTATCTTTGGACATACGTCCTAATATAACCGACGGACTCCGTGTCTAGGTTGAACGAGGCGGGCCTCGCCAAAACGAGGCAAAATTGTATTTATTTTTTAAAATCTCTCTTGTACAGCTGATGGTCCATCTCAGGCTTCTCTGGTCATTATATAATTTCTCTCTCAACTTGGTTGAAGAAGGAAACGCTTCCACCCTGCCCCTCTGCTTGTTTGCAAACTGCTTGTTTGAAATCTATATCTCTGCATCATACAGTCATGAAGAGATATATAACATTTCAAGCAAGTTTTTTTTTTTTATGTAAAACGTTTGCCTCGTTTTGGCGAGGCGCGTCCTGTTCAACCTAGTCGGTTATATTAGGGCGCATGTCCAAATATAAAAGACCCTTAGGTCTGAAGTTATAATTGAGATTTATTTCAAGCAAGTCGTAATAGACGACTACTATAAGGTTTTGCATGGAGCTTAGTAACGCAATATGCGCAGCTAATTGTCACAGAAATACTACTGAAAAAGCACGTGAATGTTTTGATGGAGGCTTCCTGCAAGGGGGTCAGTTGTAATGATAGACCCATGCTCCATAGTGAGCGAAAAGGCAAATGAATAATAAATGATACAACCCGTAATGACTCTCGGTTGTATCCACATTTATTTAAGATCAGAATCGCATTGTATGTATATTTGTCACTTTTCCCATCTTTGACCCTCAGAATCTCTATGTTGCCCTCATTGTAGAGAGCTGAAACTTTGCACGCAGCTTTCTTTCTTGGTACATTTTAACCTATCAAGTTTTGACCGGCATTGACGCAGGCGATTTTACACAATAACTAAAACAATGTAAAATAAGGTGTAAATAACTCCATTAAAGTAAGGGTTTTAAAGTTCTGGAAATAATGATCTACGAATATAATCGTAGATTCTTCTTCTTTGATACTTAGCAGCCGACCGTCAAAGCAGTCAGTGGCCATCACGCCAGGTGGCGTCTTGTAGGGCAACAACAAATTGATTCCACTTTGCTCGGTCGGTGGCCATCCTTCGTACAGTGCCCTCACTCTGGTTCATTATTTGCATCTCAGCCTCCACAGTCCTCCGCCAAGTTGTTTTTGGTCGGCCTCTCTTTCGTTTTCCTTCAGGGGTCCATAGCATAACTGTTCTTGTGATGGCTTCGGGGTCTCTTCTGAGGACATGACATGGCCAACCCAGCTCCAGCGTCTGCCAGCTATGATGGTGTGCATGTCCTCTTGCTTGCTCCGAGTAAGCAGATCTTGGTTGGTGATGGTATTCGGCCAAAAGATTCGGTGAATTTTTCTTAGACATGTTGTGGGAAAAGATGACAATTTCGACCATTTCCTTCTCTGTAACTCCCCAGCATTCCGCACCATAGAGAAAGAAACACATCAACACATCCAGGATCCAAGAATATAGATTGCGTTTAGCTTTTGATGGGGCGGGTGTAGGTTGGTGAATGATAATGTGCCAATTAAATCATCTCATTTCTTCAACAGCTACATCAATGAGTCTTCTGTTTTAAACACACTTCTAATAATAGTGGTCTTTCATTCTGAGCTTTACATTAGATCTTTAAATTTATCAAAGTATATTTTATTCAAAGGTGAACTTTACAGGACAGAAGTGCCAATTGTTCCTTACAACTAATCTTCAGTTATTATTTAAATATTTAAAAAAAACACGTAAAGACAAAAAAAATTTTGGGCATCCATTTGCATTATTGTTACTACATACAATAACATACATAAAATATATGTTCCATACATTATATTGTATATAAAACAAGGGATGGCCAGTTATCATTAATCAGTAATTTGTCATATCTATAACGAAGAAAACATTAAGAATGTGTAGCTACACTGTTCCAGGTTCGTCTGCTATACTATCTCGAGGATTGCCGGCCTGTGAAAGGGAGAACGGGATAGATAGATAGATAGATAGATAGATAGATAGATAGATAGATAGATAGATAGATAGATAGATAGGTAGGTAGGTAGGTAGGTAGGTAGGTAGGTGGTAGGTAGGTAGGTAGGTAGCTAGCTAGCTAGCTAGATAGATAGATAGATAGATAGATAGATAGATAGATAGATAGATAGATAGATAGATAGATAGATAGATAGATAGATAGATAGATAGGCAAACAGGCAGACAGACACAGACAGACAGATATATAGATAGATAGATACATATATAGATAGATAGATAGATAGATAGATAGATAGATAGATAGATAGATAGATAGATAGATAGATAGATAGATAGATAGATAGATAGATAGATAGATAGATAGATAGATGAATAGATAGATAGATAGGTAGATATATATATATATATATATATAGATAGATAGATAGATAGATAGATAGATAGATAGATAGATAGATAGATAGATAGATAGATAGATATATAGATATATATAGATAGATAGATAGATAGATAGATAGATAGATAGATAGATAGATAGATAGATAGATAGATTGACTGACTGATTGTTTGACTGATTGTTTGACTGATTGATTGACTGATTGATTGACTGATTGATTGACTGACAGACTGATTGACTGACTGATTGACTGATGCTCTCCTAGTTCTTGTCTCTTGTTACGTGATTGAGTAACTACATAGATTGCTTCGGTCCGTGCGAACACTGTGCGCTGTCTCTTATTTTGATACATCGCATTACTCGATTATTGGAACTCTTCAGATTTGACTTACTTCTTCCAATACCTCCAGTAGTCCTAATACTGAAATATATTTCAAATACCGAGGTCAGTAATAATACTGGGTTGTTGATCTAGGCAGCGCCCGATCATTCTTTACACCAACTAGGCACGGGCTTAGGGTCCCAATCTTACAGGCTCCCCGCGAACAAAGTAACGCAGTCAGAACACACACAGCTCTACAGCAACGGCACGTAAGTTCGCTAGTGCGTGCAGGGTAATAGTATCAGTAAAATAGTTAGTTTATTAGTTACTTCCACCCCTACTTTTTTTTCCATTTTAAAAATGATGCTTTCTTTGCAGCAGCCCCACTACCTTTAACAAAATCTAGGGGCTGTAACGAACGCTTTTATATATATATATATATATATATATATATATATATATATATATATATATATATATATATATATATATATATATATATATATATATATATATATATATATATATATATATATATATATATATATTAATAAAAAACATTTTAGTTTTTTTTCTAAACTTATCTTTCAGAAGATTGGAGAGGGGCCCAAAATTTCTTAATAGCCTAGGACCTCCGAAGTTCTTAATCCGGCCCTGGATCCAGGAATCATCCAGTTAGGATCAATGTATAGCCTCTATGTCATCGAACCCCCTCCCTCGGAACACATGCACTACTTCTCTGGCGACTACATCATGGACTACCTATCTGTGGGAAAAAAGAGATCCCCTGAGGAGAGAGAGAGAGAGAGAGAGAGAGAGAGAGAGAGAGAGAGAGAGTAGTCCCTCTCCTACCGTATGTCTTTCATAAGAGGAGACATAAATGAAGCTGTGCATGGGACTGGCAACCTCATCATGTGAAAAAAATAGCTACATAAACCATCCCAGCAACAGCACCTGCATGCTTTGGTGCAGGTTTCTTGCATAGTCGGTGGCGGGGAAATCAGCTACAGTTGTGTGGCTCCATGCTTCTTGAGGAGTGTAAAATTAAATGATGAATTCTCAAATGAAAAAAACTTCTCTTAATTACCCTTTCTTCCGAACAATTTAGAGGCCGTTCATTATTCATATTTAAAACTAAAAGGTCACCCCAAAGAAGTAATACTTTTTGCTCCTGACCTTTAACGGAAAAATACAGGCTGTTATAATAATTACTTCTGCAATGACCATTTTCTCGTGACCTTCATATTGCCGGAATAATTGTCTCCCTACTCTAATTATGTGACCAGTTTCGACTACGTGTTAATCCTAGTTGTCAAAGTCTGCAATATTTACGAATTCAAGCTTTGGACTCACATCCACAACTGTTCTCTGTTGTTAACCCTTTGAGTATTTTTCACGCAGTTTGTCAAAACGATTCAACGAAAGCAAAATGTAACCTTTACAAACTTTTTTTTTCGAGCTCAGTGCAGTTAAAGATGACTGTAAAGTAGGCTTTTACTTAATTATAACTCATCAAAGCTTGCAGTTTTAGTAGACTTTGTGACTCATATATATATATATAGCACAGACAGACTGAATAAATATAGCCAACAAGTGGGACTGAACATCAACCTGAAGAAGATATAGGTCATGACACTCAATGTAATATCCTGAGCCCATAACAGTAAGGAACCAGAAGCTGGAACAGACGGACACATTTAAATACCTAGGATGCATAGTAACACCAGACAGCGGAACAAGGAAAGATATTAGTAACAGAATGAATAAAGCCAGAACAGCCTTTGCAAATCTAAACAATATTCTGAAATCTTCTCAGTATAGCACAAACACCAAATTAAGATTATACGAGAGTTGCGTATTTTCTGTATGGCGCGGAGTGCTGGAGAGTAACAAACAGGGAAATGCCCTAATTGTCCTTATTCCACACAACCTGCCTAAGGTTGTATCAATGGTGTGGCGAGAGGTGTTATTTGGCTGTAGGATCAGTATAGTACTGAAAATTACAGAAATAGAATTTCTGCAGAAAATGGTGAAGTCCCAGTGTCTGAGAGAACTACTGGTATCACAAATTAGTTACGGCTGTGAATGTTCTGATCTCGAAACAATAGTAGAGAGGAGACCGACATAAAGTGCCACCTCCGCTGTGCAACTAACTGTGATATTAAACAAAACAAGGAAACAGATTTTTACTTAACAATGATAAAATTGACAAGTCGTTCAAAATACAATTTCCTTATATTTATTTAGTATATACACTATCTACTCTTGTGCTGAAAGGTGAATGTTGAAAAATGGAATGTAATGAATTTGTAAGTTTACATATGATTTACAAATATTTATTATATATATATATATATATATATATATATATATATATATATATATATATATATATATATATATATCTATATATATATATATATATATATATATATATATATATATATATATATATATATATATATATATATATATATATATATATATATATATATATATGTAAATAAATATTACAACAAGTTTTCCAATTCTAGGAACAAAAATTATATCAGCTGTGCTGTTATTCAATTATAGTACATGTATCAGCTGTGCTGTTAATTAAGGATATAACACTTATCAGCTATGCTGTTATTTTTGTCTCTTGCTATGCTAATTTCACTTTCTCATCACTGACAGTTTCTATGCTCACAATGCTGACAGAAATGGTACTAATGTGTACTCATCTCTCTTAAGTCTGTTCTTCTTTTTTTGGTTCACCCAACAACGGCAGAGTATCGTTCCTTTAGCCCACCCAAGACTGAGGGGGACCAAAGATGTAGAGTCTGGTCAACCTCTATGCTCCTGCGGAGTTCCAGGCAGCGGGATTGACTCGAACATACGATCTCAGTTTTTATGACACGACTGAAACCCTCCAAGATTGAAAAAAGCCAGTTTTTGACGCGACTTAGCGAAGTAGGATGCAGGTCGATGCCCTCAGGTAAGCTCTAAATCAAGGTGACAGCTTCTTCCTCTTCAGTCGGTCGGTATCTCTGGCGTCGTCTCGGTGATGTGTGATGATGCATAAAATCCGCCCGATTATATAGGTAGGTGAATTCTTAAGCAAGGCTTTCGGTTGGTTCCTGGCGGAGCAAAATGATTGGTTTCCTCCGGTTTAGTCCCAAACGCTGTACAGCCTAATTTTATTCAGTTTTCATCCGCCATCTTGCGTGAACAAGATGGCCGTTAATTTATTCTGTCTCAGAGACTGGTGAACGTTGCTCGTTGATTGGTTGAAGCAAATCTGTATCTCGACATAGTGATTAACAAAGTAGTGGGTTACACTCGTTTCACGACAATGGACACATTGAGTAAGTTAGAATGAATTGTATGATTGTCAAGTACGTGTGTACTGATCGATAAGCTGATATGTTCCATCATGAAAGTCTTGATAATACTACAACACAACTACTGTATACAAGTTACAATTCATTTTCATTGATACAGTTCAAAACAATAAAATACGAAATACACCAATCTAAACTGATTGTGATAAACTGATTTACCTGAGAGTGGATTCATATATGAGATTTAAGAAATATTTATGTATCACAATGTTGCAAGGCATTGTCCTATATTCATCACACAAACAGTTTCCGAGTGGCAGAGTGAATAGAGGGTGTGTTTCTTGAGGCAAGGAGACCTGTTTCGAAATCAAATTACATCACGTTCTAATATCTACCCGGCTGTAACAAATTAGTACCTGCTTTTGCTGGGAGTTAGGGAAAGTAAAGGAAGCGAGAAAAGGAATGGTCATCCCCACCTCATACAGCTGAGACAAAGTACTAGTGAAGTCTCTAACACTTCGTATCCCCACGGCAATATTTACAGGTAAACAGGCTCTTACCAGTGCTGATTTAATACGGACTCAAAATGACTCAAAATGCAACCACGAAACTTTGGACAGGAGGGAAGCCATATTTTTAATTTGTATCCGTATATTTGTATAGATTGAAAAAACAAAATGACTTTAATATTGGGGTATGTTGCTGAGAACATCTAAGACGTTGAAAGACTTTCATAAATGGACACTGTCGTAGAATAAAGGACTGAAATGGTATAACAAGTGTGGAACTGATGACAAGAACGAGATAAGTGCGAGTGTAATAGATAATGAGAAAACGAGAGGGCAGGACATACAATGAGAAAATCTGTTAGTACAAGGCAGTTCGTGTTTTGGAATGCGCAGGGATAAAGAGGTAGAGAGAGAGAGAGAGAGAGAGAGAGAGAGAGAGAGAGAGAGAGAGAGAGAGAGAGAGCGAGAGAGACTGAATAAAGCGCATGGAGAAGAGAACTTGAGACAGAAATGAAAGGGGTACAGAAAGCATGAAAAAAATTTAGCAAACGGCATAGGACAAGAGGCCTTTAGTCATGAATTATTTGAAGGCCTATGTTCTTAGAGGGAGCTAAAGAGTTTTGATGATGATGATGATTGTGATGTGTGTTACTTTTGTATTACCGTACTCACTGTGCTCAAAGCTCCTATCTCAGTGTTTGGTTGAAGAATAACACTAAACAGCGGTAGTTTTTTTAAACTTTCTCTTTTTTCACACACATGAACACGCCAAACTTTGATAATGGGCTACATGATACACTGCTCACAGACTAGGAAATTTTGGCAACAGTGCCAAACATGAATGGACAGGGGTTCAAATCGATATTCCGAGATGATGCAGATCGATATACAGTTTGGTTGCGCGCAAATGAGAACGATTTGCATATTCAGCGTTTTACCTTACACGAATTCGTGTTTGTAGCAGCTATGAATACATACACAGAGACAAAGACGGGTGGCTAGCAATAACTCGGAATTTTTGGGATATCGGTCTAATTTTAGGATGGTATTGGGAACGTATATTTTCATACGTATTGTGTTGCCATGACATTTCCAATTACCTAATAATGTTTCACTTCATCCTGTGAATGTTTTACTGTATCATTCTTCTTCTTTGAGGACTTTTCGTTTTAGCTTCTGATTATCCAGGATTCATGATGTATCCTTCTGGAGAACGACATCTCCGTGTAGCAAAATCTGCGAGAATAATCGCTCATTTCAGTAAGAGTTTAGTCATAAAATGATAATAAATAAACCCGCCCTATTGTGTCTGACGGTGATCCCCTCACACGCCAGCATAGCGATGAATTTTATGCAGTGCTAAAGCCTATAGAACGATCCCACGGTAAAAATCTAACACGCGTTTTAGTTTCGGCTTCGAAAACGTACTACCAACATTTAACATTTTGCCAGATCTGCTGCATACACACTGCAGCCAAGACTTATAATTAACGATTTTGCGGAAGTATTCCGCCAAACTGCTATCTGAATTAACGTATTCTGTCAACTTTAACGCAAAATTTAGTAGTAATCCTTACATTTTTTGGTAGTGTTACACGATACAATACAAATAATTAACGCCAATTCTTAACCCGCCACGCAAAACCCCGCTTCGCTTGACACATTCTGCCATGCATATATACACGCTGCGACAAAGCCAACAGAGGCAAAACACGCAGACAATTTTATTGCCTCCTCGCGGTAATGTTTCTGATGTCACAAAAACAAGTTAGTTATTTGAAAAATACATGCTAGCGAGATGAAAGAGAGAGAAAGATGGCGGTCTTGTGTAAAATTTTTATTTGACGATCGACTATGACAAAAATTGAAAATCTAAACCAATATGAATCTGACCATAAAAATCATATGGTAGTATAGCTTAGATTCCACTGAGCAAGAATGTGTTTTAAATAATATGGTAGTCCAAGAATTAGCCAAGTTATTGAGAAAATACTAAATGTCTACGGACACTCGACCAGACAGACTGTCGTTCCTGCTTGTTTTTTTTATAACGGTAGTGGGGACGCGAGGTTAGAAGAGAGGCATTGAGGAAATTCAAATTCGCTTGGGTAAAAAGAGTGTTCTAGGAAAAGGGGAGCGGTAGGAAAAATGTTATCCAAAACGAAACATCTTTTTTTATTGGGCATAACTAAAGCAGACTGGCCAATAGACTACCAGTCGCAGAGTATGTTTGGAATTGTTTTGTTTTTCAAAAACTGCATTTGAATTCTGGTAGTCGCAAGCTTTCGATTGGCCAGTGCTACTAAATATTAGCAAAAAGCTTTCATTTTTCATTGCCAGTTGAACAAAACTTTTATTCAGATACGCTGAGAACAGCTGTGGTAAATTTAAAAGTACATTAAATAACTAAATAAGTATTTCACAGTCTGGACGGAGCAGAAGAAACAGAGGCCACTTCTTTGCAAGTCAGCGTCATTTGTTTATATTTCTTGATATTTGTGGTAAGAATGCTTTATGAATTTAATATGTTTAATCCCATTACCAAAGTTAGATACTGCTATTGGGAAAAAGTGAAGGACGTGCCGGGAGCAGACATTGTTGAGTCCTCACGTTGAAATGTATCTAACTGATGTATGTTGTCATGATTATGTTTTAATATTATTGCATTAGAAATATGTTAGTAAGTCTATGTGTTCCATGAACACTGTTAAACATGCCTGAAGCATTTATATTTAAAAAGAAAAAGAAGAGAAAAATATATAAAAGGAAATGTGGTTACCCCACATTATATTATTGCGGAAAACTATGTAAATGTACAGTGGCGTATCTGCCATAGGGACCTGAGGTGTGGTCACAGCAAGGTGGGAGTCATGAAAAACTAGGGGCGAGTGCACCTGAAATGCACGCGAGGCTGACCCCATATCACAGTAGGGAAATAAATAATATCAAAAGTGATAAGATATAAAAGGCCAGGGTGTCCTTTTGTTGCAGAGGTTTTATTTCCTGTTGCCAGCTGGTAACAGGAAACCTGAGGAGTGACGATAACGCCAAGAAGTCTCCGACAATTCATGTATGCTGTCAAGAGATAACAGCAGGAGCTTGGGCGTGTGATGTGATATCGATATTTCTGCAACTACACACTATCTTATCATTCAACAAGAAACCCCAGGTGATATGTTAAGTACCTGGGTATATCTGGCAGTTTCGTTTTAATAAACACTGGTATTTCAAATCATACTCAGAAAGTTTATGGGGTATGACGATAATACAGCCCCTCGTACACAGTGACTCTCCCTATTAGATGAATAAAGTGTAAGCTGTGAACATTCCAACAGGAAAGACATATATTAACTTTGTAGTTATTTGGGCAGATTGTCCACACAATTTTAGTTGATCTTTTCTGTAAACTATCTTGTCCTCATTTTCAAAGACCTGTCCAAAGATATGACTGGACAGGCAAAATAAATTGTACAAAAAAATATCAAATTTAAAGAAAAACTTAACCACTGGTTTTATTCACTTCCTCATAGAAACTTAACGTGTTTTTGTGTTGTGTACCATCATTTCATTTCTCCCCTAGACACTAGGTACATCATACACCAGACACTAGAGCCAAAATAGTGACCGTGTGAGATCTAGGGAGGTAGCGTTAGGTTCCCTGCACATAATTCATCATCATCATTTATAGAGTCAGGGGCCTACATGTGCTTGACCTCACACGGTTAATACATACACGGATTTCATTCTTTTTTAGAATACCATCATAACCTCCCCAGCAAAATCTAACTTTGCTACACTCCGTGACCTTTAAACTCCTATTACTATGGCTTTACTTTCCGTATCTAAACAACACACAATAGAATAACTTTGAAACGTCATCCCCTAATTATAGCAGAGAAGGATTGTGGGTACTTCGATGGCCGGCTTTTCGGTGGTGTGACTAAACGGGGCGGCCCCTATCGATCTTTGTTCCACTCCGGCAGTATTGGTACATTTGTGGTACTGATTTGTATTA
Organism: Oreohelix idahoensis; assembly: GCA_024509875.1. NCBI lineage: Eukaryota > Metazoa > Mollusca > Gastropoda > Stylommatophora > Oreohelicidae > Oreohelix > Oreohelix idahoensis. The sequence continues at coordinate 191,903 of JAMPIV010023081.1, forward strand.
CTTGCTCTCAATTGTCGCACTTATCTTTCTTTCTTTCTTCGTTATTTTTCTGCTAAGTAGCAGATATTTGATTTTATCAAATCATTCGACACTCCCTGTAGGTGATAATAATAATCACATTTGCTTAGCGCTGCCTAGATTTGCTGGCTATAGGCGCGGCAGATTAACACGTACATCGACCAGCGCTATCGGCTTAATCACAGATAAGACATGGGTGAACGCATCACCAAAGCTTGGAAAATGGGAGATAACTTACATACAGACATGGATGACAAGATTACTTTAGATAAAAGTAAGATTGCTACATCTCGAACACATGGTCATATGCGGTTACCGGTGTGTTTGGAAGCTTCTACACAAGTGCATCGGACATCTTATTACCCTATATGGGAGAGTTGACTTCTGCCTTACGTTCAAAATTATCCGATGTCGGAATATTTTGAAATTGCCCCATAACACGCCTGTTTGAATATGATTTGAGTTTTTGATAGCTCATAACAAACGAAGGCGTGGGAAGGCAGGGAATATAATCTGACCATTTTCTCAAGCTATTTCACTTGAGAAATCGCTCGCCAAGACACCGGACTGCTACAGTGAAGAATTAGAATTTAGAATTAGTTCTTAAAATAACGGACACCTTTTATTGGAGTATTTATCAGGACTTACAATATAGCCCAGGAAATCTCTAACATTTTAAATAAGGAAACCGGGACTAATGAAACTGAAGGACCACACACGAAGTCAGAGGGGGAACTTATAAAATTAATGACACCCCATACGCGTGTAAGAGGCCGATTCAAGTCTCTTTTATTCATCTGAGCAAAAAGTCAATGAGTCAGGATTGGAGTATGTTGTGATTTACATTTCATATTTTATTATTAACATGTGAACTAACATATATATATATATATATATATATACATACATACATATATATATATATATATATATATATAGATATATATATACATATATATACATATATACATATATATACATATATATATACATATACATACATACATATATATATATGTATATATATACATATACATACATACATATATATACTCACATATACCCCCACACACACATATATATATATGTATATATTGCCATGTGAAGTTTAATGTGTGAAACTCGCTATTGGATGTCAAAGTCATTTGAGGCTGGCAACCTCAACGTTTAGAATGATGATTCATGAACCACCACTGCACGGGTTGGTGGTTGCTTTAATGCTGGTTTCATAAAGAGAACTAAAAGCATAAAGTAGTTCCAGGTTCCATACAAAGCAGTGAGGGAAAGATGAAAGAAATTATGTACATTCTAAGTATAATACTTATATTTTCAAAGCAGTGTAAATGTCCTTATAAACATAGTCACTTTAAAATTAATGTAAGTTTTCAAGTTTTAAACCAGTGTAAATGTCTATGTGAAAATATTCATTTTAAGGTAATGGAAGTTTCAAACTTTTCAATCAGTGTAAAACATAAATGGAAACATATTCAATTTATATTGTGAACACTTTTCAATCAGTGGAGATGTATATGTAAACAGACTCTATCTGTATTATTAACCTTTTCATTTAAATATAAAGTAACTATAAAAGCTATTCTATTTAAATGAAAAGAAAGTTTTATCCCGAGGGATTAAATTTAATTCTCATCGAGGGTAAAGTCTGAGTAATTGGGATGGTGGTATGGGAAGATAGGAACCCATAACTATGGGGTGGAAAACGTCATACTCAGAAGAGCGTTTCGTTCTATTCTTTTACCATAGTTATTGGTGGTACCAGCAGAAAGTACTATCTCTGGAACAAGAAGGGAACCGTGGCCTAAGCTTTAAGACGAAGGACCCACGTGGTAGACTCTCCTTGACATTTCTGGGAAACGAGCTACCCCCGACAACCTTGATCAGAGACGAGCGTGAGCAGAGTGAAAAGAACCAACCCATAAGAAGGAGCAGAACCGTCATTGGCAGCTAAATTCAAATATATGCTGCCACTTGAACTTCTTGTAACACTTCACGATCCTTAAAGACCATGATGATAACTTTTCTTGATCCATAACTATTCAAATTATTTTCCAACTGTTAAAACCTAAAGTGATTATTAAATTTTGTTATTTGTAATGTTACAAATTTAACTTCGATTTAATCATTTTAAAGTTACTGCATGTTTGTCTCAGTCAATTTACTACTTCTTCTTTGATCCTAAACCGCCAACCGTCAAAGCAGTCAGAGGCCATCGCGCCTGGTGGCGTCTTGTAGGGCAACAAGAAATTGATTCCACTTTGCTCGGTCAGCGGCCATCCTTCGTCAGTGCCCCAACTCTGGTTCATTCTTTGCATCTCAGCTTCCACAGTTCTCCGCCAAGTTGTTTTTGGACGGCCTCTCTTTCGCTTTCCCTCGGGGGTCCATAGCATAGCTGTTCTTGTGATGGTATCAGGGTCCCTTCTGAGGACGTGGCCAACCCAACTCCAGCGTCTGCCAGCTATGATGGTGTGCATGTCCTCCTGGTTACTCCGAATAAGTAGTTCTTGGGTGCTGATGGTGTTTGGCCAAAAGATTCGGAGAATTTTCCTTAGGCAGATTGTGTGGAAGGAGGACAGTTTCGAAATTTCCTTCTCTGTTACTCTCCAACATTCCGCACCATAGAGAAGCACAGAAAGTACACAGCTCTCATATAGTATTAATTTGGTGTTTGTGCTGTATTGGGAAGACTTCCAAATGTTGTTGAGAATAGCAAAGGCTGTTCTCGCTTTATTCATTCTGTTGTTAATGTCCTTGCTTGTTCCGCCGTCAGGTGTTACTATACATCCTAGGTAAGTAAATGTGTCTGTCTGTTCTAACTTCTGGTTCCTTACTGTTATTGGCTCAGGATTGCCCACATTTAGTGTCATGACCTCTGTCTTCTTCAGATTGATGTTCAGGCCAACCTGCTGGCCATACTTATTCAGTCTATCGTTTTGTCTTGAATGTGTTGATGTGAATGCGCGAATAGTGCAATGTCATCTGCATATTCCAAGTCTTCCAGTGTAGAAAACGTTGTCCATCTAATTCCTCTTAGACTGCCCTCTGTTGTCTGGCGCATCACCCAATCTATGGCTGTCAAAAGCCGTTTCAAAATCAACAAAGTTAATGTACAGCTGTCTCTGCCATTCTGAGCACTGCTCTATAATGTTCCTGAGGGTAAATATATGATCTGCACATCTTCTGTTCTTTCTAAAGCCCACTTGTTCTTTCCACAGTTTATGGTCAACTGCTTTTGAAATTCTCTGGATGATTATCCTGCCTAGTATTTTGCTGGGAACTGAGAGGAGAGTAATTCCTCTCCAGTTGTTGCAGTCTGCAAGGTCGCCCTTCTTGGGCAATTTGACAATTATTCCTTTACTTCACTCTGTTGGTGTTGGTGTTGGGACCCAAAGACGCAGCAATAGAGAACGCAGTCAGCGACTCATAGCTTGACTGCCTGCGTCAGGACCAGCGAACCAGAGCTGGTCAAGACCGCACTCCACCTCCACGTGGTGGTCCTGGAAACAGTCTGCAGCAGTGCAGTCTGGCTGAGCGAGTGTGGATCGAAATGGGAAGGCAAACCCGGTCCTAAAAAATGCCGTGCAGAAGTCGGATGTGTCGACCGAAAGGTGCAGATATCACAGCTTAGGCGTAAACAGACACAACGCAACCACCGTCCTTTTCAGGACGAACGAAGAAGAAGAAGACTCTGTTGGTGTTGTCTCAGTTTCCCAGACTTGTGCTAATAGTGGTTCTAATAGTTCTGCTGCTAGTTTAGGGTCTGCCATGAATAACTCAGCATTCAGACGGTCGTGACCAAGCGCTTTTCCATTTTTTTAACCCTTTGATTGCTGTGATGATTTCTTCTTTTCGTGGAATGTCTGTATTTTCGTCTAAGTCACTTTCAGCCTCAGGAACATTCAGCTGAGTCTCTGGTGGTTCTTTATTCAGGGTTTCTCTGAAGTGCTCTGCCCATCTTGTTTCCTGCCCCTGTGCTGTTGTGATGAGATTTCCTTGCTTGTCTCTTACTAACGTTATGTTGTTTGCACCTCGTTTTCCACTGATAGTTTTAGTTATTTTATAAACTGTGCTTTGTTTATTTCTCAGTGCTGCCTCTTCTGCCTGTCTTGCAAAGTCATCCAGAAATGTACTTTTGTTAGCACGGGTTTGACGTTTTACTTCCTTGTCCAGCTGACTGTACTGTTCACTATATATTGCCTTTAACCTGAGAGACTTAGCTTCTGTTTTTTTTTTCTTTTCGTTTCCTTTCTCTTCGCTATGGTGTTTAGCGTTTCTGGTGTTATCCAGTCTTGGTTCTTTCTTTCCTGGAATCCCAAGCATGACTTGCTGCTTTCCTTGTATATTGTTGAGATGGAGTTGAATTTCTGGTTGACATCATCGGTCTCTGTTACTTCCTGGCTTTGCTTTTGGTAATCTGATATCGTCTCTTTACGTCGACCACGAACGCTTTTCTGGTGAGGGGGTCCTTGAGTTTCGTGATGTTATATCTTTTCTGTTTGACTGAAACTGGTCCAGCAGCTCTGAGTTTCACCTTCAATCTTGCTACTATTAGGTGATGATCACTTCCCACATCTGCGCCTCTTTTTACTTTCCCGTCTTGTAGTGCATGTCTCCATCTGCCATTGATCATTATGTGATCTATCTAGTTTCTGTCTCGTTCGTTTGGTGATTCCAATGTTAACTTGTGCACTTCTTTGTGTTGAAAAAGTGTTTCTCCAATGACCATGTTGTTAATACTGCAGAAGCTTATTAATTTGTCCCCATTCTCATTTACTGTTCCACTGCCGCATTTCCCCATTACTCTTTCGTTATAATTATTGTGTGTTCCAACTTTCACATTTAGGTCTCCCATTACTATAATAAGATCGTACCTGGGTACAGTTTCCATTTCCTTTTGTACCTGTTGATAGAACTCGTCCTTGATCTCTTCGTCGCTGTCGTTTGTTGGTGCATAACATTGTATAATTGTGGTGTTGGTGAATATCCCTCTCAGTCTTGCTCTTATCAGTCTGTTGTTAATGGGTTTCCATTCCAGTAAAGACCTTTCCATTCCTTTCTTCAGGATAATGGCTACCACTTCGTTGTGCTGACCATTCTCTCTATCAGAATAAAGTACTGTTTCCCCTGTAGCTGTTAATTTACTACACACACTCTAAACAGAGCTATACTAGAATAATAGAATTCCACTGAGTAAATCAGGGGTGGGAGCTTAAACGAGCTGAAAGTAATAAGTGCTTAAATCCTTCACAAAAGCGTCGGAAGAATTACAGAGTTAACATACTCAGCCATAGCAATATTGTTCTCTCTTATTCTGAATATCTTGTGAAGACTCCCTTTGTAATTGAAGTGTCATCACCCTTCTATCTACATCTCTGCCAAGAGTAATCTTGTGCGAAGGTAGATACCTTTGAAGCCCATATTAGATACTCTTGAGTTTTGGCCACTGGTGGACCACTACTGCAAAGCAGGGGAGGCAATACCTTCATAGGTGGTGCGATCGGTACGGCAAGTGAAATTTTATTTAAACATAAAAACATTAAAGTTTTGAAAGAACACAAATCATTGATTGGGACATTTCAAAGTAAAAAAAAAACTTTAATCCTTATATGTAAGCTATAATTCTCTGTATGTTTATTATTCGTGTAAAAAAATAAAAGTGCATTCAGCACCCATCTGTAATCCATAACGAATAAAGAAAATGTTACTTACAATAAGATTTGAAAAACATAAATGCATTATATTTTTGTAAAATGTTACTGTAAACAATAATTGCGTAAATTACAGTGTAGGGGTCGTCCACATATTTCGTCACGCAGTGAGGGGGAGTGGGTCAAGATTTCGTGACGTTGTGTGACGATGAGGGGAAGGGGGGTTAGAAAAATGTGACGTCACATAAAAATAAGAGTCATACTCGCTTCTTACATCAGTCATCGTAAAGCGGTTTGCTTTGCATTATGTTACGCGCCTTGCGGCTCAGTGCATCCGACTTCAGGATGCATTTATATGAGGGCTGCTTCCCTACCTTTTGGCTTCTTCTCGACTTCCTTGCAGCTCTGCTACACTATAAGGCTGGTCTGTACTTGACTGGTGACTACAAAAAAATGCAGAACAATGTTAACGACAACAATTAAGTAGCCATATTGGCCGGAAGTCGGAAGTATAACCCACTTCTCTCAACAAAAACATGTTTGGGGATGTCAGGAACCTTGAGCTGACTACTGCATTTATTAGAGTCATAATATGTGGAAGTCTGAGGGCGAACGAAAAAGAAGAAACTTCTTACATAAATTATGTGTCTACTTTTGTCCGCATTCGTTAATTTTTATCTGCATTGGGTTAACATTTTTGCCGTAATAGATAACACCGCCCTCGTGGACGATTTATATCCCCTGTTCAGTAATTCTCTTATGCGTGCCGTTACGGACGCAGTCACAAACATTTTCCCATCAAAGTCAGTCTGGAAATTATATAAACGTCGTGTCGCTTCTGCCTTTGCACCAAACTGCACGATGTTCAAGGTATCGTGCATCCTTTTGCCCAGAAAAAATTGCAGTTAAATTTTTAAATAATAAATTAAAAATAAAACACTGTAAAGGGTCAAAAGTCTACGATAATTTAATGTACTAGCAATAACCCGTCAAACTTGACGGGTTTTTAATTATATTGTGCTGTTTTCCGATCCAGGATGAGCAGATAGAAGTACATTCTTAGAGTGTTTTTTGGTTTTCTTTCCATTATACAGGGTAATCAAAACTGTTCACGAACACCGTCATTTGAACGCTTTTCTTTTGTTGATTGTAACTATTTTCGGGAGAGTATATATAATTTGAAACAATACAATTTTTTCAACACGGTTGCATTCCTCAGCTGTGACCAACGTACACACGGCGAGAATTATGTTATTTTTAGATTCAATTTAAAATTTCTTTGAATGACAACATTTCGTGTGAAAGTGCGTGGAATGTTTTCAAAGAGTGTTCCCTGATAATAAGTGGTTTTAACAAAAACTTTCAAGTTTTCATGATTTGTACATCGGGTGAGGGCTCATGCACACCAATTTTTACGCACATTTTCTTTGTCGAGCGCTACTAATTTCGTGAAAGAATTAAAAAAGAAATAATACCAAAGTATTTGTTTTACATAACACCCACGCCGTGCAAGTTGCACACCGTGCGTTGCGCACTTTTTTTCTGGCGCGAGTTACTATTTTGAGTGTGACCGACCGACGTAACATACATCGGTAATTAATTTAGTTGGGATTATTTTCCGATTTGATTATTTCCCTTTGACGGGAAAGAGGATAAATTACATTCCTTGAAAGGGTATTTCATGATAGAGGAACCCACATGTGAAGACATTTTCTGATGGACTGCAAAGAATATGACCAGCAACGGCAAAACATTAAGACAAACTGCATTAACCACAAGATAGAAATGAGTGTAGCAAACCTCAAAGGCATTAAGACCCCTTCAGAAGTACAAACGTTAATAAAACACTATATTACAAACACAAGAGCTAACATACAAAAAAAAAAAAAAGAAATAAATAAGGATGGGAGCCAGTAGTCAACATTAGTGGTAGATTCCCCCTATATAAATACGGAGTGACTATAAATAATCCTCCAATCAACATTAAATATTTACCAGTATAAACAATATCATGTTTTTTTAACAATAAAACAATAGGAACTATAACTAAAAAGTAAAAAATACCGGCAAGAGGAATAATGTAGTAAAAAGCATAAAATAAATACAAACAAGAAAGTATTACAATAAATGAAACGTATCCTGATATAACCAACACTATTTCATGTATGTGGTAGAGGGTTGAAAGGAGGGTGCAACAAATAAAAGTAGCAAATACTTTAATAAAATATATTTTAAAAAACTTCAACTTTTTTTGTTCATAATTTTATATCCGTTGGCATCCAGGCCACATCTCATAGATGAAATTCCTCTACAAAAAATTAAAAATACCTGTACAAAGACCCGAAAACCTGTACAAAGACCCGCAAAACCTGTACAAAGACCCGCAAAACCTGTACAAAGACTGAAAAACGTAACAAAAGAGTTTATTCATGTAAAAGTATATTCAATTAGATGGTTCTGCACCATCATATGTGACATGCGGACGGCCTTTGCCTTTTTAAGCATGTCTTCACTTGCTTTAAAACCTAAACAACAAGAGTTAGAATTTATTTTGCATAGTAAATACAAATATTAATAATCAATTTGAAAAATATAATTATTTGTAATTTTAATATTATATAATGAAATAGAATCTTGGAAAAAAAATTAATACAATTTATGGTTGAAATGAAGAACAGTTGCTGTGTTTTCTATAGTGCCTTATAAAAGTACAGGCCCTAAAGAGACCAGTAATAAGCATTATGTGTTTAGGAATCTTAAATTTAAAATCTAATAAATTTTTTGCTAAAGCTGGTAATGAAAATATAAACTAGCGCTGGCGTAATATTAGCCTGTATATTTTCTACCGAACTTCAAAAATTGGAATAGCCGTTTTAAAGCCCAACTGGTAGTTTTAAATAGACCTTCCCATACAAATTTTAGTGTCAATCAAACATTGATAGTAGGCTAATTAATTATTTAATAATTATAAATCATTGAATGACCGTAATGATGACCACCAAAGGCAAAATAACATTGTTTTTTAAAGAAACGAAATTAAAACTAAGAAGAGAAGTAGGCTAACTCCAAATAAACTTTTCTCTGATCGAGTTAAGATGTAAATTTTCCACGCTATTGTGGTTTTTTTTTCTTTTCAGTTTCATAATTTGGTAATATCGTAATGACGTTCGCCGAATGCTCCGCGTGTATTTTCGTACCATTTAGATTTAGGGTTAACCCTAGCTGTAACCCTAATTATAACTCTAAATGGTACGAAAATACATGCGGAGCATTCGGCGACCGTCATTACGATATTAGGCTACCCATAATTTGTAGGCTATTGTATTATTTTTCAAATTTTACATTTCTTACGCACTTTCTACAAGTTTTTAGTGAAATCAAATAATATGTTAGTGTATCAGCCCTTTTTTTTTTACCAGCCGTAAATAATAAATTATGCTAAACCTTAGAGGAAAAAGAAGCATAGGCCTAAGTTATCTGACACTTAAATCTAACTTCATCTAAACAATGTTATTGTAATATTCTTTTTAAAAAACGAATTACTTACCAATACTAAACTGGAAATTAATCCTAAACAATAGCTCGACTCAAAAAAGATTTTCAGTGCTGCGTAATCGTTCAAATAATCCAGTAACCTCGCGCTAGCTTTAGCGAAAAATTGTGAATGAACACGCCACGCACATCCCGCGGCAATTGAAAAATAGGCAGCTTGATTTTTCATTGGTTATTTTTTATTTTTTTTATCCACTTGGCTTAAAATCATTCGCCGAATCTCATGACCAAATTGTGGTAGATGGCACAAGATTTATATGTATATTTAATAATTAGGCGAAAAAACCCGTACAGACCCTGTACGGCCCGTACACATCTGAAAACGCAAACACCCCGTACAGATTATGGGTAAACCTTTAAGTGTGGCATGTATGCGTAGGTAAATATAACTTCATTCTTAATCACTAAATGAGTACCCCTGTTTTCTAAATGTGCTGCAGATGCTGAAAGTGTTAAGAAGACGTTAGATTGAGTTCTATACCCTGTCATTATTTTGACTGGAATATTTTTACTAGTTGTTATTATTATTGATTTTTATTTATTTTTATTTTTGCCGTTTGATTGTTTTCTCTTTGACAAATGAAGAGGATACATTACATCCCTTGGAAAAAACAAACCAAAATAATTTGGTTTTTTCCTTAAAACTTTACAAAAATGCGAAAAATAACTTCATTCAAATTATCAAAATGAGTTTTCCCCATGTTTTATCTAAATGTTTGCCTGGAAAGGTTAAGAAGTTTTATTTTCTTTCCCGTCATATAATTTTTGAATGAGTACAATTTACTAGTAATCATGATAATACTCATATGATAATATCGGATACGTGGTTATAAACCTTCTCTGTAAAATGGTTTAAATTTGTTTTTAATTATATATTTCTATTTAAATAACGTTACACACCTTAGAAAACAAAGATGCAGACTAAAATAGATTGTGCTTGTTTAAAATTAGAGTTTAAACAAATAGTAACTAGGTTATCACCGAACTCGACAAACAGTCGGACAAGAATCAAAGAGATGTATATGATATTTAAAGTCATGTACCAACAGCACAAAAATACAGAATCAATAAAAGATTGTCGAGTATAAGTCCTATTGATTTTTGGCTCTGAACATGGTTAACAACAAAAAACGACGTAAAAAAACGTCAGAATTTTCACTAAAAAAGTTAAAACAGGTAGTCTCATAGCATATACTGTCGAGTAGGGGAATTAAGTGTTAGAGACTTAACAATAATAGAGACACGCTTCGAGAGGTGACGTAACCACCTTACCACTTCCTCAACTGCCTTTGCCTTTCCTGACCCAATGAGTAAAGTATTGAATCCAGATTACAGTCTGATATACCTGTAGCGTAGACACCACTGTGTTTCCCAGACCAGCTACCTTTTCCTGCGAGAGGCCCGTTCGCTCTACACCGACGGACTGAACTCTTCATAAAATGTTTGCTATGCCTAAACAAATGATATTTAGTAGTTTTCTGGACAAAGAACCACATAAAGTAGAGACTGAATTACAACAAAACCAGACAATGTGCCAGAAGATACCGAGACGTTCAGAAGGATTCGACTGAGATGGACATGTGAAACACAACAGCTGCTGCACAATTCACCTGCCTTAATAGACTTACCAGTCAGTTCCATGTTTCTGGAACCCCCCATAGCGTAAGAGATGCGCAGAGGAAGACCAGGGGAATACACGTAGAAGAAGAACTGGAGACAGAACATGAATGTGATGAAGAAGATATAGAACGACATTGAGCCTGAATGCGACGTTGACAGGAAGACATGTCAAAAAGCAATATGCTCCTTAAGAGGTGAAGGTGAGTAGGTAACTAAATTACATTCGATTACGTTTTTCGATATGTTGTTCATTAAGTTGATCGATTACGTTGATCGCTTTTCAGTAGTACTAAAAAAAAAAAAGATTGAAAGAAATATGGAGTTAAGAGATGTATGACGTCATATAAGCGGTTCCCCCTGGTTTTTTGTAAACAAACGGATATGATTGTGGAGGAGGAGGGGGGGGGCGGGAGGGGGGGGGGAATGACAAACATCGCGTGCGTTTATGTCGTCAAAACCATAATCCAACTCAATAAAAGTTAAATTTGATTCTCGTTTGAGTACATTCTGTTTACAAGACTCGGTTTCATTTCCTTATATGTAATACATACAGTATTTCACGGTTGGGGCAAAAGGGGGGGGGGGGGGGGGGGGGGGGGGTGATAACAACCATAGCGA